>VFFE01008906.1:0-49258 GCA_008921705.1 Burhinus oedicnemus | reverse complement strand
TCCTTCCTTCCTTCCTTCCTTCCTTCCTTCCTTCCTTCCTTCCTTCCTTCCTTCCTCTCTTTCTCCCTTCCTCCCTCCCTCCCTTCCTTTTCTTCCTTCGTTCCTTCTTTTCTTCCTTTCTTCCTTCTTTTCTTCCTTCTTCCTTCCTTCCTTTCACTTTATTTTCATGTTAGTAAGGAATCCAGAAAGAAATGCAGTTATTATTCCTATTCAACTGTGGATATGAACATATACTATATGTATACAGATGTGCAGATGTATATAAAAATACATAATTCAGTTGTATGAATTAATGTTACAGAAGAAGAGGTTGGGAATCAGTCAACCTAAACCAACTGGCATCCCAAGGTGTTTAATTACTCTGCTTGGTTTCACATAAGACCCAGAAATAAACCTGTTCAGGTTTTGTGTGATATGTGTTTTTACTATACAGAATACTGTACCTTTCACTTGACACATACTTACAGTATTCTGTACATTGACGGTACATTGAAGAATGTCAAATAACTATAAAAAAGGAGTGTTTTAGAAGTCATTAAAGGGCTGTTTATTAGCCAGTATAAAATAGTGATTGCAATCAGAAATCACTGATGTTCCTCAACACGTGCCATTGACACCACCATAGACCAAGACAATGCAACTCCGGGAACACAGCGAAAGTCTCAGAGATAGAAACTTTCTTCAGTCAGCAGAGTGGGACTAGAATCAGAAAAATTACCAAGAGACTTTCACATTACAAGTTTGACAGATTTTTCATTAAAATAGCAAGCCTAATTATATCACTCCTATTTTTATTCCATAGCCTTCACGTTGTGAGCCACTTTGTTAAAAGTACAGAGAAATACTCTTCTGGTTTATGATGGGAGGAATCAAGGTTATTGTAAATATCCTACAAATAATAATAAAATGAGATGAGATGGATACTGCAGAAGATAAATTAAATTTGGAGGTAAAGAGCTGAAGCAACAACTCTCATGTCCCTCAAGCTATTTTGTTAATACTCGTGGGGAACGTTATTTCAGATTCAGTTTACATGTTGAAGAGTAATGGTTTAGTAAGTATCCCACTATCTGTCTATCTTATTTTTAGCTGCTGCTTTCTTTTTCATACTGATTCTTTGGTATGAGATCTCAGATACTGATAGTGTTGTAACATTTTATGTCTCTGAAATATGTTCTATTGATACATTGGCTTGAGGGAAAAGAACAAAAGGGGAAAGAGGGAAGAAAAAGAAATTTCATGTCTTAGAAATAAACTTTATAAAACCTTTTGCAATGAGAAAATTAGGAAGGTTCTAAAATGTTTTTATAAAGCTTGATTGGTGTCTGTTTTATTTGCTTGAGTTTTCCATTTTTTATGTGTACAAAGTCTCTGCTCACTGTGCAAATCCCACTACTCTGTTTCTTTGTCTCAAACACAATTTAATCTGGAAAATAACAACAAGAATAATTAATTTAGGAGAAGTGATAGTAGAAATATCTATGACCCATACACCTACAAATATTTTAGTTCAGATTGTTTTACTAGGGAAATTTTACCTAAACTATAATAATGCTAAACAATCATCATTAATATAATTATGCATACACACAGAAAATCTGGCTTTTTCACCTGCAGCAAGCAAGTATTACTTTTATGAATTATGGTGCATTCAAGCTACATATTATGTCAAGGAAAGCCTAGGAAAATTGATAGGATTATATTATGAAACCCAGGAAAAATTATATTTTTGTAATGAAGAACCCACTTCTACTGTAAATTTGGCTCACTGGTGATCAAAAATACCAAGAAAGAGACTAACAGTTTCAATATCTAATATGTATGTGTTTCTAACACAAAGTGCCCCAAAATCAGTTGGGAATTTGGTGTATATTTATATGAGGATATCACTTAAAAGAACATATGCAATTTATATTAATCCAGTCCTTAGATGGGTTCTACAGCTGTCTCTGCCATATAGTAATCCAATGACAAGGAGGAAAAAACATCCATTATGTCCTGCTTCTTCCTTTACTTTCATGACCACTGACTTGGATATGTTGCCAGATGTAGCATAAGAATTCACAACTAAGAAGAGAAAGTGTAGAACTCATTTGGGAATGAAGTTCAGGGAAAAAGGGAGACTACCCTGTAATGCAGAGGCAACGATATGTAAGTGTAAACTGTGATGTATAATTGGTTGAGCATAAGCTTCAAGCACAAGACTTTAGCTAAGAGGCCAGCTCAGTCCTGGAAGACTAGGTAGGATAATAGTAAGAGTAGGTACAGTGGTGGGTACGTAAATTGTGTTCCAAGCTCTGGTGTTTACAGTTCAAGAATATAGTTGAAAAATGGTCCAAAAAGAGTGTTTCTGGAAAACATGCCTCACTGTAAACACACATAGGAAAGTCTAACTTATTCAAGATAAAACAAAGAGATGAATTGAAGTACAGACCCCTACACGAGAAAGAGATATCTGATGATAAGTAGAAAAATCTCTTAATACAAATATAATAAGCAATGCCTAGGGGATTAAGACAGGCAAAATTAACTAGAAAAAGGTGTGAGGGACAGTGGACTCTCCCATTTATTGATTTCTTAGAATCAATGACTGGGGCTAGAAAGGACCAGAGAAAAGAATATCTATTTTGGAAAGAGTTCACAGCTCAGAGTTTACAGCTCAGAGTTTGCAGCTCAAAGTTTGCAGCTCAAAGGAGGCATTACATGATAGAAACTCACATTATGCAACATGCTTCAAGAATCAAATCTCAAAGATTTAAGTGCTTAAAGATGGTATCTAATAGTTATGCAAGCCTATTTAGTCAGAACCTTATTTGACGTCTTGAACATAAAGATGAGTTACTCTTTGTATTTCCCAGCCTAATGTCTATGGTGTTCCTGGCTTCTATACAGACCTGCAAAACCACTAGCAGCACTCCAGAGACACAGAGGACATATCTTTATTACTTCTACATAGTGACACTATCATGCAGATTAGATTCATTAAATTATTATGTTTATTTTCCAAAATTTAAAATATATTTTAATTATATAAATCCAGATCATAACGGATGATTTGTTAATGTTTTGGATTACTCAAATACTTTTAAAGGCAGTTTGATTTAGTATTAGCCAAATTTAAATTAAAAAATTGAAAGATGCTGAATAAACCAGCTTTAATATTTTAGTGTTTACTGCCATGAGGCACGTTTGATTAGCAGTCACTTCATGCTGTGCTTGAAAGATCAGACCATACACAGCAGTCAAACAGTTCTGTAACCCAGAATACAGATATTTTTTTTTCTCCTAAGAGTTTTTAAGTATTCTTAGGATGTTTAATAAGAAGCAGCCACGTGTGCTAATAAAGTTTGAAAGAATAAATTAAATATTACTATTTTTTAACTAAACATCCTAAATTTTTACTGGACCAAATTTTAATAGAAATCGCCACATTTTTGAAGAATGTATCATTAATCTGTAATCAACCACTGACATACTCATTTGTTCAACAGACCAGATGTTCATTGGATAATTTTCATGAAATTAAAAAATCAGTTATAACCATGTGCCCTCTTTAATTTAATGCAGAGAGGAATTAGAAATAAACTCAGAATATAGTACCTAATAAAATATGACATTCACGTAAACAAAACACTTTCCTCAAAGAAAACTGATGTATAAATAGAAATTTCATAAATAAGAGTGTTTCAATATACTCTGTCAAATAACTTCATAATTTGTTAGACTAAGACATAACAGCTCCTGTCTCCTCCCTCTTTTCCTTTGTCTGTATAAAAAAGTAGTAGATGCAAAGAAAGAAAAAATAATCAGTGTGATCCTTTTCGTGTAAGTGAAGCAACTACTTATTCACAACTTACTCGTGTTTCTGCTAGATGTTATTGTTCTGAGATGTAAAGATAATGCAGCTGTGATTTTAGAAATGCAATAGCTAAGACAATTTTGCAGTTAAAACTCTAGTATTTTTAATTAAACACTTGTGTCTATTATGCTTTTGTTATTTTTCCTTTAAGCTTACATGGTAAATGTTTTTTAAAAACTTTGCAGACTCTTTCTGATTCTTAGGCACATAAAGATAATGTTCATGTACCTCCTGATAAAGGAGACCTAAATCCGTTTCTTCATCCTTAGAGTGGAACAAAACTGCCCTTAAACATCTCTCTGTAAAAATAGAGCCATAGTTCAAGATAGGAACTTATTAATCATGTGCTGCATTAAATTTGCAGAGTGAATTTCAGAAAACGAATTTTTAATTGCTGAAATTCGGATTTAACCAGGACACAAAGTTAATAAACTAATTCCTCAAAGGTTTATTTAACTACTGTGTGCCATGAATACTTGGGCTTTTCATTCCATCTGAAAGATGACCCTCAGAAACAACAGAAGTTCCTTAAATATTGCCTGACACCTTTTCAGAACTGACATACAGTATAGAGTTCCTTTTCTCAGCTACTACTGACATTGACAGAGGGCTTCTATTCAAGTACTGAGCATAAGTGACCTTGCTTGATCTGTGAAAACTTACAGGTAGGATTGTCTTGAACACACCACCTTCACAAGACCACACTGAGTTCTTGACAATATCAGTGTTCATAAAGACAATTTTTAATTCTTGAAATAACATTTCAAAGTAAGAGGATTACTCTTTGCAAGCTTACTATGGATGATCTACTGATCTACTGATACTTCATATTTATTTTTCTGATCAAGTTGCAACAATCATAACTGTGGATGTTCTGCTGCTTTTCTTTTAATTTTGGTGATTTTCTACAGCAGGAAATCTGAGATACTGACAAAAGTGTTTTCTTAAAACTCACTTCACCAATTTATACTTCATAAATCAAGTGTTTCTTTCATCAGTTTCCTTTATTTTCATCATTTTAGTATCATAGAATCTTCTAGGTTGGAAAGGACCTTTACAATCATCGAGTCCAACCATCAACCTAACACTGCCAAACCCACTTTTTTTTGCCAAACCCACAATTTTACTAATTTCAAAACACACTGTATGGAGGTGGACAGAAAATGAAATGTTACTGCAAAGCAATAAGACAGAGTAGTAGAAAGCTGTTCTACGAACAACAAAATCTGTTAATAATAAACATCTTGTTTTAATTAGCTGGATGGGTGTGCAACACACAAACAAAAATAACAGGTCGCAAACTGCAATGATTTGTATTGTGACACCAACCAAAAAACTTAAACTTATAAATATCAAAATTGCAAAATCATATAATACCTAAGATTTTTGCAAAGTTACTTGATCAGTGATCATGACCAGCTCTGAGGACCACAGTTAACAACCAGAGGCATGAATTAGATCAGTCAGAGGCACAAGAAAGGACAAATAACATGATATTGCAACTTTTTCACTGATGAGATATAAGACATATGATACAGGTTCATAAATTACTCGTCTGTACACCTGCCTGCTGATGGTAAGGAGTAAATGAATTGCTTATTTTGCTTTGCTTGCATGCACAGCTTTTGCCTTACCTATGACTGTCTTTATCTCAACCCACAATTTTTTGCACTTTTACCTTTCCAGTTCTCCCCTCCATCCTGCTAGGGGGGAGTGAGGGAGCATCTGGGTGGGGCTGATCTGTCTACTGGACTTAAACCACAACATGGTCATAGACTGAACTATGAAACGTGAGATACTGTCTTGTGCCAGCTCATTATGTAAAGGCAAGGATACAGACTGCAGATCTGCTACCTTGCTCCTTGAGGTAATCAGTGGGGGGACAAAGTCACAGATCCATCTGTCCAGGATGCATTCAGCAGTGTATATAGCTTTGTCCAAAGCTGAGTATACTTCCAGCACATAAATACTGTGCAGCGCTGCCTTTCTGCACGGCTCTGAAAGGAGTGTTACTGATTTACGTAAAAATGCAAATTGTTAGTTCAGAGGGAAAAGGCTCACTGAAATGAGGTAGTGGCAGCAGCTTCTGTCCTTGTGGTTTTCATTGAAGAGCTTGAGGCGACCATAGAGCTGCTTCTTCTGTTCTTAGATTTCACTTAGCTAATTTTGAGAAAAATATGAATGATTCACTAACTCGTTTGCTTTTTCAGAATGCCTTGTTGGAAAAACTGGTTTGGACAATAGGAATGGCAAAGAAAAATCTGCCTTCTTCCTCATCTGTTATATTAGATCGTATTCCATCTATTGTGCAAAATACCCTACATATCACGTGATGTGGAATCTCACTATAAACATGGTTCCAATCTGCTAGTAGAGAGCCAATCTAGTGAAAATACCTTCTTTTTTCTAATTTTCTGCCCCATGAGTTATAAAAGTTTTAACTCTGGTTTTGGGACTGAGCTGATAAACATTCCCTGGTGTAAACGATGAGGACAAATGCTATTATTAGAAAAGAGTAATTAAGGAACATATGTTACTTTTGTTCCAAGTTGAGATCATAAAAACATCTGGAGAGTAGATTAACTGAAAGAACTGAGCATGGTCATAGGCCTTTCTTTTCATATCAACAATTTATATCCATCTAGATCTAAACTACTTGTTTTTTTCTTTCCTGGTTAACAAAAAAGGCAAAAAAAAAAAAAAAAAAAGGCATGGTACAGAATTCCCCACTGTAATAGCTGTTGTAGCAGCCAAGGCAGTAGGATGTTTCAGGAGAGGACCAGGACCATTAGTTCATGAGCTAATTTTTCCTCTGTGCTACACTGATGTCAAGTCTGGGTTGAAGATACTGGAAAAATTATGCAGAATGGAGAATTCTTCATTCCTATGTAATTTTTTCTAGTTGCTTAGAATTCAGATTGAGAATTTGAAAGTGTTCAGCAATAATGTATGTTGGACTAGTTATGCTCACTTAATAATGACTTATACCTGCTGACTATTTATCACAATAATGTCCAAAGAAAAAGGCTGTTTCTGTTGGAACTATCAAAAAATGCCTCTTTAGAAAAATTATCCTAACCTTATTTTGCAATAAAATGGTTCTTTGAGGATAGGAAAATGGTAGGGTGGGGTCAGAATATAAAACAGATTAAGGTGTATATTCTGAAAACCTTCTCTTGGATAGTGCAAGTTCCATGCATTTCTAGAAAGAAGAGGATACTATTTACAGGGAGAAACAGTAAAAGTATCGTTCCTATCATCTAAGGTACAATAACACAGAAATAAATTCTTCCAACTGTTTTTTTTGTGACACCTTAACCTGTTTTGCCTCAGATTAAAAAGCCTCGAAAAATCACATTACTGTGCCTCAAAAAATAACACTGGATTATCTTTCTCCCCTTCTTTTAGTGTGAGAATCACGTGTACAACACGAAGTAAATCTGTTCAAATGCTAAGTAAGATAAAATTTGTTAAGGAACAGTGGAAATGGGTTTATAGTTCATGACAGCCACAGTCATACTGCTCATATAAAAAACAGATTGATAGCAACTATCAACACTTTTGTCACATAATGATTTGACTTATATTTGTCAAACCTGAAAGGATGAGTAATTTCCTGTTTGTCAATATTCATTAGTGTGAAGTTGATGGTAAAATCTAATTTATTAAGTACTGTAGGGGTGTACCTGAATAAAAATAACAGTACTATCTTGTTGCTTTGGAGTCCTCTTTGGGATCCAGATATTGAGAATAGCAGACATTTTGACATTTGTTGCTGGAGGCCACAAAGAATTGTGCAGTTATATGTATATCTGGTGCATCAATGTAGACACAAATCTTAAGGTTTTATATTATTTCTGCTATCTGGTACGTTCATAACAGTCAGTTAAGAGTGAAACAAGGAATGAATTCAGTAGTCTGTCCATAGAGTAGCAGGTGGAAGCACTGGTAATAGTTGTTGTACAACAAGACTTACAGTGATGGAATTTAGGAGTGAGGGAGTCACAAGAATAAAATGCCACTTCTTGGTGACATAACATTTTAGATTTATTTATTAAATGAGACAGGTGTAAAAGGTGGATAGCAATTTCTATTCTAAGATTTCTGTTCAGTGATGCACACACATCCTGGGCAGAGCACACACTCACATACCAACCCAGGCTCTGCCCCTCTGGCCCAGTTAGGACATAGACCATGGACCTGGGGTACCAGGGCACTCATATCTGACCACTCAGTGTCTCCAGTCCTTGCTGGTGGTATGGCCCCTGCATGTAATGGTCCAAGCACAGGCTTGGACTCCTACAGAGTGTAAAACTACAATAGCTAGATGTTCCCCACAAGCAGAAACATTTTCACTGTTTATTGCTTATTAACTTGGATGGTTGGCATAAGCCACCAATGGTCTCATTGATCAAGTCACTCCAAAGTAATCTCTTTGACTTTCTCCACATTTAATGCCATTCATCTGTTGTTATCTGGTTTACTATCACATTTAAGTTTTGCATCATGTCAATAGGCAAATTAAAACTTATGAGTACAGTAGCTCTCAAAGAAAACGTAGCTGAAAATAATGAGGACATGAAGTATTGCATTATACTGCTTTGATTATTATGAGTACGAAACATGAAACAGTGCTAGTATGGAGAAAATGAGAAAATAAGAGAAAGATGCCATAATATATAATTTAGTTTAGAAGTTGTCATTCAGAAGAGTCCAAATGTCTTTCTCCCTATGAGAATGTGGAAAATAATACTTCATGTTTGAGTTTCAAGAATTAAATACAGTAATTGAGTTGTTTGGGTTTTTTTCTGGAGGGTTGAGTTTTTTCTTGATTTTTTTTGAAGAAAGACCTCTGATAATCATTGGTTCAAACTACCTGTTCAAAACAAAACCGGCTCCAACATTACATCTGTTTGCTCAGGGTAATACCCAGCTGAGTTTTTAATATACCCAGTTGAACTTTGAATATTACCTAATAAATCCTTTCCTAATTTGCTAGAGGGAATTTGTAAGACTGAAATGAGGAGATCCCATGACCTAATCCTAATCATATTGAAGTCAATTGGATCTTTCCGGCTTAACAGAAGTTTTGTTTTCTTCTTACCCAGGCTTCCTACTTAGAGTTTTCTCTGACTTTTGTAAGAATTGGAAAACAATAGGAATAGGGATAAAATGAAAGGAAGTCGACCAGCAAATCTTTCAAGATCACTTATATCACATCTTTAATTGGCTCAGGGGATTAGCTCGTTTTCTTGTAATTAGTAAGCAGACATTACAACTGGGAGATAGCGCCTATCAATTAAATAAATTCCTTGTATGGATTTAGTTGTACTGTTACTTCCTGAGAATAATGAACTGTTCATTTGCCTTACATATATTTTTGTTTCCACTTTAATCACTTAAGCTCCAACAAGTATAAAATGAAGCTTGTCTGGTCAGATTTTATGATTCCTCTGTATTGTATTTTTATATGGTACCTAGTCTTTTGTGGAGGCAGTTGACTTGTTATACAGTGTAGAACAATTTTGGAAAAAGATCATCTAGGGATCATTTTGTTATGGTTTGCTCAGGCTTTGATGTCATAATTTTTCACTTTTATGAGTTAGACATTTTAATGGAGTTTAGGGAAAAATGTAAATGAGTAGGTTGATTGTATAGATTATTATACCATTTAGAAATCACAATTGATACTAGTAGCTGTCTTGAAGAATTGTTAGTACAAAAAAACTTTTTAGAAAATGAATGACAAGAAAGGAACCTGTGGTGAAACAAATGGACTCTGCACACGATTCAATGTGAATCAAGCAAAAGCCGTTTATTATTACAATTGATCCTACTTATATTAGCAATCTCTATGCATATAGGTGAGCTCATGCACTCTATTGTTATTCTTGATTGGTTATTCTACGTGCGTCACTTGCCTGGTTGAAGTTGCGATTTCTTGCAATTTCTTATCCCGTTCTCATCCTCGGTTTGCAGCTTCTTGTAACTTCTCATTCCGTTCACATCCTCTTTTGTGCTGATGTTGAAAACTCCTAACAAACAAAGCCTGTCTTTTTAGATTTAACATTTTGTTCACCACAGGAACCGATAACTATTTACAATCACAGAGAAAGTCCCTGGTCACTCTGAGACTTCTAGATCTTAAGACATCTAGGATTTAAACAATAAAAAATAAAACCTAATATTAGGAAAAGGCCAGGAGGCTCTTCTGAAGGAAGGCATACAAATGTACTCACTTGCTAAGCTTGTGTTTTAAAAGTTTTTTTTTATTCTGTGAACACTCTTTCAGTTGGTAGTGTCAATTGTGCATTCCTGCTTGGGCAGATTCAGTGATCACAGTCCAACCCGGCAGCTTTGTGTGCATCTGTGACTTAGCATGTTGCACACCGTACACAAAAACACCACTGCTACCTGACTGGTAGGTGGCAGGTGTGCTGGGAATCTCAAAACAGGAATGGAAAGGCAGAGAAAGAAACACCTGGGGGAAAAATGCTCAGGTGCAAAAGAAGAGGAGAAAAAATCGACCAGAAGAAATGGGAAACAACATAGAAGTAAAGCGATGGATCAAAAGAAGTATCAGGAGAAAAAAAAAAAATTACATGAAAGAATTACACTTAGCAGAACCTGAGGTTTACCCACGCAGCATATAAAGGTTATCGCTGAAATCCTTTTCTGAACATGTCTACCAGATGCAGTTTTACTGGAGATGTCACATGGGGCCTTCCAAGTGGAGGGAATGGGATAGGAATATATAAAAAATGACAAACGGTGAAAGAACTAACCGCAGCAGTCATCAGGACTGGTGTTTCGAAGAACAGAAGTGTTGCTGAATTTGGGGACTGTGTAAATTTGTGTAGAAGCAACCTGAAACATAAGTGGTGTTTGGAAGATGACAAACAGATTCTATAGCTTCATTCAGGATGGAGAATGCAGAGGAAATGTACACTGGAAAAGTGATGAGAAACAATAGGAAAAGAAGATTAGTAGTTCCAAGTATTCAGGGTAAATTAAATAGTATTGATAGTAAAAGTTCAAATAGAAAATTCTGAAACTCTAAATTTTTCCATAGCAAAAGTTATGAATTCACAGGCATAAGAAATTTTATATCTGTTTTCTAATAGAACATTTACAGTCCTCACCCTTTGATTCTGTCTTACAGACATTTCATCATTTCACCATCTGCACAGTCAACAGAGACTAGTGAATATTTCTTTAAAAGCCAGTGTTCTCTAGGAATTTTATGCGTATTTTAATGTTCTGAGGAATGACCAATGGCTTCTCAGTGTTCTCAAATAACATTTTCATTGATAACACAACAATAATACTCTATTCCTTCCTCATACAACTCCCTATATTCTAAGAGTTTTTTAGTCTTTCTCTTGCATTTTTACTGATTTCATGAAGAAAAATTTTTTATAGCATGCTGCATAAAATACACTCCTACAAAATTCCTTCACAGAGGAAACAAAGCCTGAAGTGATCTTCAGGTAGAGCAAAAAGATTATTTCTTGTGAATCATCAAATCAGACATAATGTTTCCAGTGTCACAAATGGAAGTATCAATGTAATTGAAATAATTATTGGGATTAGCAATTCAGGTACTCAAGTCTCCTGACAAATTTTATTAGAAAGAGAATGAGAACTGGTAGCAACTCAGAGGAGAGCTAATGGACTTAGTCTGGATTTATGATAATGAAATTGGCAGAAATAATCTGTCAGCCCTTACTGCACTTAAGTTTTGTTTCTTTGCTCTTCACTTCTGTAGTAGTGCAGTGAAAATATTTCTGTGTAGAGTAATATAATGCAGTTGGATGCCAGAACTCGTTTTCCCACTACAATCAAAACCCAGTTCAGAAATCTTTCACTATTATTATTTCTTTTTTATATATAAAGGTGTAAGAACATGTAGTAAGAAAACAGGAATGGTTTCTTTAGACTTCATCTGAAGATCTCTTTCCTTTTAATAAGTCGTTACCTCTGTGAAGTAAAATTATTCTAATGTTCATAATATATAAAAGTTTTCTGATCAATGTATTTTTTATTCATAACTTAGCACAGTCGATGTAAATTGGATTAACTCCCTTGAATTATACGAAATTCAGAACTTCAAAGATATTACTTCTTTTTTCTACAGCCATTCATTTCCATCTTTCATACTCAGTCTAATATTCTTCATGCCAGTGTAACAGCATGAACAAATCCGAGTTTAAGAGTTTGCCCTATAATATTTCCACTTGATAAAAACTGTATTGGAACAATTCATTGGTACTGACATTTTTCGTTAAAAATACTTGTGAAGCTGTTTAATAACAATGGTGGACAGATGTTTTTTCTTCTCTCCCTCTGGCTCTTGCTCCATGGAAAGTACCTGGTTATGTCTTCAAAAAGAGGCAAATTTCAGGTAAAGACAGTCAGATGCTGTGCCAAGTAGAACCATTTGATTCTCAAAAGGAAAAAGTGATTGGGGGACTCAGCATAACCCCAGTGAAATCCTTTACATATTAGTTGTCTTTGGATCAAGCTTGTATTTCATGTGGGCTGTACAGGTGAATAGATAATTCCATGTTCCTGAAAGCTTACAAATACAGTTCCTCTAAAAGACTTACTAGGACTGTATGTGTATATGGAGGAGTCAGATTTGGAATTTTTCAGGAACATGGAGTTACATACACTTGTCTTTGCACATATATATAATGTGAACCTATATATATTCTTTTTGAAACAAGGAGTTCATAATACATCGACAAAGGCATCAGAAAAAAGACAGTAAACTTGAAGTACATTCCCCGAAGGAAGATTCTTTGTGAAAATGCAATATCCTTTATTGTTTTTAAGGTGCTGAAATTTAAGATGTAATAAAACATGAATACCAATTTGGAAGCATTAGTTGCTCCTGGCAACCTTGAGAATGCATTATGCTTTATTTTTCCTCTCCATCATCTCTGTTAAAACCAAGCAAGAGAATGAGTAACAGCACGTGCTTGCTGAACCAATATACAGATCTGACCTCCTTTTCCCCTTCTCAGTAGCAATAAATTATCATTAAAATTATGGCTGTAGGTATGATACTATCATGCAGTCCATCTCAGATCAGTAAGAAATTCTCCCTCATGCCACCTTTTGACATTATAAAGCAGTCTATTTTAGCCCCAAGCCAGCCAAGTGTATTTCCCAGAGGACAGTTCTGTTTGCATTTTGAAAGCCTTGCATAAACATTACCAAATTAGTAAAACATTTTTAACATAAATCAGCATCAGTCTAAAGAAAATCCAGATCCCCTTGAGTATAGCAAACTTCATATAATGGAAAGATAAGAAAGGACTGGGGGGGGGGGGAAGGTGTCAAAATTACTTTTTCAGGTGTATTTGAAAAGTTTGCTTAATTTTTTTTAAATACATATAATTTTTTTCTCATCTTCCTCTAACATCGTGCAGACCTGCAGCAGCTAAAGTTGCAAGATTTGTATATGACTGTAAACTTGAAAAAACACTTGGTAAGCCCCACTGCAACATCCAGTCATCAACTCCTGTTGCATTATTCATTAGATATTCAGAGAGAGCAACTGAGAGGAAAGAATTGGAAACCTGCATTAGATCTATATATGCATCTAAAAATACACACCTGAAAAGCAACCTTTACTGAAAAAGGAGGGGGGAGCGGAAGCAGTACTATCATTGATTGCTATGGGGTTGTTATTTCACCACAGATATTTATGGAGATTTTGGGAAATTTCTCCTCACTCAATTTACCAGAACATCTCACCTGCATTGTGTTTAGCAGCCTGCTTCTGGTCTCTGAGCTCTGACTTGCAGTGGGCTCTCTCAACTTAGAGCAAGCATGGCTATTTACAAAGTGGTGACCTGCACATTCATGCATTTTAGAACCAGCTGAACATTTTCAATTCTATGGATCTACTCAGCAGTCAGAAGATTTGGACTTCAGGTGCTAAAACCACTTGAGTGAAGAGATCTCCGTTGCTAGAATCTAGTATATAATAAAATAAAAATCATTGCCTTTTTTTGCTGTATGTCAGCATACACAGTGATTAGTGTTGCGAACTATGGTAAGTCAGGAAATGATCCACAGAATGCATAGAGATCTTTGAAGTATAAATTACAGGCAGGTACTAATAAGTTAAAACTACATTTGGGAGCTTTAGCAAAGACACCAGATGACATGAGTAAAAAAAAAGGTGGTCCTGATTTTGGGTAGGAAGGGAAATGATTCTCTCCTGAAATCAGCTTGCTACACCTGTGATTAACTGTATATATGTGTCGTGGTTTGGCCTCAGCCGGCAACAAAGAACCACGCAGCCGCTCTCTCAACCCCCACGACGGTGGAGGAAAATCGGAAGAAAAAGGCAAAACTCATGGGTTGAAATAAAGGCAGTTTAACAGAACAGCAAAGGAAAAGAGGAAAACAACAATAACACTGATGGAGGGATGCACACACAGGGTTACTGTACCAGCGCTCCCCGACCTGACCCGGGCAGCCCCAGCCAGCTCCCAAGCCACGACTTCCTCCCCCTCCCCTGGCCAGCTCCCCGCTATGGACTGGGCTGGCGTCACGTGGTATGGAATACCTGTGTCCCGGGCCAGAAAATTAACCCTATCCCCACCGGAACCAGGACAATATGACAGCAGCAAAAGGAAGCTTCACAAGGGAAGGAGATTCAGGCACTGAGTCCTACAGCAAGATGTTTGGCTTTTAAGGAAATCTGTTTAATGACTTTCAGCATAAAAGACAAAAGCAAAAGACTGGAAAAGTAATAGATTAAACACAGAGCTGCATAAACCCTGGCAAGCTGTAGATAAGGGAGACAATGAAGACTCAGGACAGGATACTGATGGATGGGCCAGGGAAGCAGCTGCTCATGTAAGCCTTGGAGCTCTTCAGTCAGAACTTGGTAATTAACTAAAAGAAGGGAAACAAGATCATTGTAAGTCTCATAAGAAAAAGCAAACTTAAAATATGTTTCAAAGGGATTGTGGGAACTGGTAAAACCTGTTATGGGCAGGGGCCAAAGGTGGGGGAAAGGAGGCACTGAAGTTAATGAACATAGAAAAATTGAGAGGAGGAGTGATAAAGGTTTGTTGCAAGTAAACAACTTGTGCATGTAAACATGGCCAAACTTGTGCAAATATACTTGTGCAATTACACAATTTGTGCAATTAAACAACATACAATGTTTGGCCATGTTTGATCTAGGGATAAGAGACTCATGAAACCATGGAATCAACTACTAGGGTGACCACAGGTACGTACTGGTTACTTGAGAGACCCATCGTGTGGGAGAGTATGTAGGTGTGGGATCTGCTTGTATGCTTTAAGCCTGTTCAGCTGACAAGTAAGAATACGCTTGGGCTATTTGTACTGTTCATGTTTTTGGGAATGTCACTTCTGCCTATGGGGTGCCTGTAAAGGTACAGCTCTTCCCTTTGTTGGTATGTTGGGGCTATGTGTTTATCCTCACTCCTGTTTACACCTAGGGTCAGGGAACCACTACTGCCTGGCTCTCACAGGCTGAGACAGGAGCAGCCTCTGTGTCTGAGAGCCCATGGACTTTGCATTAGTGAGCTGGGAAGGACTACTCCCCTGGATCCACCTTCCCTGAACAAGTGGGAGGAGGTGCTTTCACTTACATGTTTAAAAATATTCTTCCTTCATGTGAAGGTACTGACAAGCTAAACAGATTTACATTCAAAGCATATGGTTTTACATGAAAAAAACATCATACTGTACAAGTAAGCCTAAACCTGGCCATTTACAAGACAGGATACATCAACTTTCTACCAATGGAGGAGTAATCATACACATTGCTTTCATGAACAAGTACTATGGAAAAGAGAATAACTTTCTAGTAATGTACTACACCCTGAATAACTTCAGTGAGAAACTCTTATATGTTCTTGATCCTTCTTCATGAAGACAGACAGAAATAGACATGTCGATATACTACAAAGATTTTCTTCAAGCTAACTAGCTGATGAGACAGAAACTGTTAGTAAAAATCCTGGGGGAGACACCATCCTTATAACACTTCCACTTCAATTTTTCAGATTTGCAGAGCCTGGAATCTTAAAACCATAACTTATGGGTTATTTAAGATGAAGTTCTGAACCTGTTAAAGGTTTGTGAAATACCAATTTACATAGGAGGAAAAAAAAGGATGGAAAAATACTGTAATAGCAAAAGGAATACTATTCTTTGTTATTCCTCTAACTGTGGCACTGATCTCTCCATCCCTCTACTCTTCTCACTCACTGTGGTCTCTTGGGAAAGAAAAAACCAAACAAACCAGCAACAAAAAACCAGGTGCTGACCTGTTAAATTGCATGCCTTCTGCTCATCTAATTTACAGCAGCTTAAAGAAAAACTAAGTGTTTGGAAGTCAGTAACACAGATACTAATACAACTGACTATCTGGATTTTATTCAGACTATAATCTTTAGTGGCTACTAATAGCTGGGCTACTCTTATGCTTATCAATTTGAGTTTTGTCAGTGGATTTTGTTATATGTGCTGACAAGGAGCAGCAGAGCTGTTACAGAGGTGACCTATCAGACCTACAGTCCTCAGGACACTGCTGGAGACAAAGAAAACTAACTTTGACAGCTTGGGCTCTAAGGAAGTCATGGTGGAAATGAGACAAGGTTTCTCACTTAGTTCTTACTAAGAGAAGGTAAAAGTGAAAATGGAATTGCCTTTTGTAAGGTTCAAGAAGTAATTCTCAAGGCAGTTTTACGGATGCTATGATTTTAAAGGTTTGGTAGTAGACAATAAAATATCAGACTAGGCCTAGAGCAATACAACGTGTGGACCTTTTCCCATAAGATACAAATTGCTTCAAACTAGCTTGTCTAGGTTTTGGGTGTGATTTCATACATGCTTACTGTTTGCTAAATAAGGATTAATATAAACCCCATTTCAAGGAATAATAAAATTATTATTTCTTTGGTTTTTGAGAATCACTGAATAGTTCCTTGCCCTACTGACCAGTGGTCCCATGTTTTTCCTAATCTTTCTTTTGCTGCTAATATACCTTTAGAAACCCTTTTTGTTGCTCTTTACATACCTTTCCCGATTCAACTCCAGGTATGCTTTAGCTTTTCTAACCCTATCCCTGCATGCACAAAGTGAACCTCACTTTGGGATACGAGGAATGTAACTGTCAAAATCAATTGCTGAAGCTTGAAAACCTTACAGATTTTCAGTTGTAGTGCTCTAATGAAAAACAAAAACAGCTGTCTAGAGTAAGGGTATATCTTGTATGGCTGGACTTCTCTTGAAGGGCTTGATCACTGATAGCCTTCCAAATATGTCACTAGATTTATTAACCACACTTTTTTCCAGACTATTAGTGTCCTGCAATATACTTATCCATGTCTTAATATCAATAAAGGAAGTCTGTTCTTTTCTATTTGACTGGTTATTTAAGGTTTCCTTAATTGTCATAACCATGTAGTCATATGTGCTAGGAGTCACATAATCATGACAATGTCATGATAATTCATTTTATTTCCCATAATGATGCCGACATGTTTAAGTGAGTATCTCTGATTAATGCAATATTTCTTATTGGTTCTGAAGGCAACTCATTATTTTTAGTACAATGTCTCTCAGATATTGCATAACAAACTTTTGAAATGATTGGTACTGAACACAAAAGATGTGAGAAGCAAAATTAAGATCTCAAGGGAAGCTGTTTTAAAGACACTTATGTATGTTACAGAAATCCTTTTTCCTTGATCAGGAAGGACCATTTAAAGTAACTGCTAGCATAAAGTGCCTCTATCTGTGTATATGCTTAAAATAGGTAATGTTAATGAGGCGAAACAAAAATGAAGAACCAAATGGGAATTTGCAGACAGTAATGCTGAATGGTCTGATGGCATAGAGCGGATTGCACTCAGTTTGTATTATTTGAATATACTCGAACAGTATTGGCTTAAATATTTTTTCATAACATTTTAAAAATTAACTTTTCAGCTTATTTCAGAAGGACATATTTCAGTTTAAGCAGGTAAAAATCATGAAAATTTGACCTTAAAGAATGTCAGATCATTTTCAGCTTTATGTGAATCAATTTATCTTTTCTTTCACCAGAAATCATCAAAATATTTACTTTGATCAAAGCCCATCCTCGTTCTTCCACCCAACACACACTTTTTCCACTAAATCAAATATTTTCCCAGATCTTCTCTCAGTGTACTACTTTTTCTGGTTTTAGCTAATTAGATTTTGCAGGTCTTGTGCATTTTCAGTTGTTCAGTCTCTATCAACCACTTTAATTGGAGCAAAGAAGTAACAGTTTGCATATTCTTGCTATTCAGTCTGGTCAGCTAGGCTGTCAAATAAGTTAGATTTTACTTGTTTTTCATTATATTTATTTATTTCAAGCAGTTTTAGTGGAATTGCAAGGGCTCATGATTTAGAGGTACTGTTTTGAGTGAGGAGTCACAGGCAAATTAACTGTTATTGCAAGGTAATATGGAGTATGATTTTACAAGTGTCAGCTACTTTTTGAAATCTCCAGAAATTGATTTTTCCCCCCCTTTATCTCCGTTGCATGTATCCAAAATATATTAGACAACTGAGGCTAGTCATACTGTTGCATTACACATTTCTACCTTATCTGTTTCTACCAAGCATCATGATGGTTGATTGCTATCACTCATTGCTAAAGTGCAACCCAGTTCTGAAAGACAATATTCAGTCACCTGAACTGCAAAATCATGTTATTAAGTCTGTATCACAAATTTTGCTTCCTTATCAAGGAAAAGAAACTGCTGTGAATTATTACTGCAACTATCCATTCTCAGAGTGCTGGGCGTTAGAATAATTACTGCTATGAAGTTAAATTAAAAGCAATGTGTAAACTTGATATTAGCATCTTGTAGATCAGTTGTTTGCAAGGCTCATTGTTTAAAAGGCTGGTTAAATTAATTCTTTACCTTTTCTTCTTCATAGATTTCCCTCTCAATGTCAAATTTAAACTCATTAAGTGCTTTTCCAAGGACAGTGTCAATTCAAAATGGACAATTTACAAATCTCAGGTTGACAGCACATCAGGGAGTTTATATGGGGAAGCAGTGATGAACAGCATGGTATTTTGCATAATCTATAAACAATACATTCTAATAACTAAGCCTTCCCAATGAAAAGATATCATACTATCATACTAGACTGTATCATATTGTCTTGCTGTATAGCACATTTCATGCAAGACCTGCACAATATTCAGTTAATTAAACAACACACATCTCCTGCTGTCTAGATTTGCTTCGCATCTAGAGCTAAAGAAGTTAAAATAGGCTAAAGTTTGGTTGACTCCTAGAATACTTGGAGAAACTTAGGAGAAACATATGGTGAAACAACCTAGCTGTATTAATTTCAGTGATATGACTTTCTCACAGATTCAAATATTGTATTTCCCAATATATAGTCCTCTACAAAATTAAAATGTTTGCCTAATGCGTGACTATGACTAATGCATGAAGTTTAAATAGTCTTAAAACTTCCAGAATCAAAACCTGGGAATTATATTAATTACACTTGTTTTATATCACTCACTACCTCCTGATTTTGCCACTAAAAAAACCCCTCTACTACTGGAGAAAGAGATAAAATGGTGAAGTCACTGCCTTTTAAGTTGTCCAGAAGGTATAACTAATCATATACATTTCATTTGGCACTTGTGTACTGTTTTACACTAGTAGTACACAACGATTCTCATGCATAAGTTTGACAGATAGAGAGGGGAGAAAAGTAACTTTTTCTCTGACATTCTGGATTAATTTTAACTGTTCTCATTCAGCTGATAGTACTGTATGGGGGCTGTTTCTTTCCACTATTCATATTGTGATCCATTTCTTCTCCAAGGTTCAAAAGACTGTTTACTGACTTCAGTGGATTTTGTCTTGGACTAGTCACATGATGAAATTTCTTTTCTTGTTTTTTCTCATTTAAAATATATGTGACTTAGACAGAAGTAAATCAGGCATGCAAACAATTTTCTCCCATTAGTTTCTAACAACAGTTGACATTTATGTGTTGGTTTTGTAATAAACTCATTGACAGTTCTAACAACAAAATAATCTTTGTTAGAAGGTTAGTAAACATATATTTTCCAAAATTAAAGTTCTGACTTTGCATGTATCAGGTATGGAAAATGGTTCCAAAGGGTACTCTAAAGGGTATATATATGTACACTATAAAGTGTACAATGTTACCTGAGAATGTAACTGCACTGAGTTCTTACATGGTTTGTGATTTCTTCTGGAATCTAAATGTTAGAGTTCTTTTTTTTAATTGGAACATCTCTTTCTATGAGCCTATGCACATATATACATACATACATACACATTAAATATATATTTTATATATATATATAAAATTTGTCTTCTGTGCATGCATTTTACATGTAATACCTAGGTCCTATGTTGTCAGTTTAAGAAAACAGAGTTGAGTCAGTGATCTTGCAAAAGATATGTAATGTAGAAGTCATCATTACTAGAAATGGACAATCTAAAATTAATCTGTTTCTAAACATGGTACCAGGTCCACCCACCTGGATGTATATTTATTTCTTGCCTCTACAGTTTGGAATAAAATTTTGTGTGATGTTGAAAAAATTATTTAATTTATTTATTTATTATTTATTTATGGCAGCCAGTTGGACAAATGAACACTTTTATCCAATATATTTTTTGAGGGGGGGAGAAGTCATTTATCAATGAAGTAACATTTGAAACTGTATTTTAAAGAATTAGCCCAACTATAGACTTTTATGAAAGTCTACTGACACAGGTCTCCTCTAGCTAATAAGACTGATAAATCAGTGATGTCTTGGAACAGTGGGTTCAGACTTCCCTTGGACAGTCTTGTCAGAGACAAGATTTCCTGGTTGTTGACATGGCTGTCAAAAGATATGCTGAACAACTTCATGCAGTGACATGTAGAAGATAACCAGTTTACAAACAAAAGCTGTCTTTGCTGCACATCAGATTACTTTTGCTATTCAACAAACGATTTTCTTGCAGGGGGGAAAAACAATGTCCTTCCCACCAGACCTATTTCAAAGGCTGTCTCTTCACTAATTTTATTCCAGCTGTATGGGAATAGTTTTTTGTGGGAACATCCTAGTCCTGGTGTTGCTCAGAATTATGATGTAAAATACATCCCTTTTGTCATCCACTCGAGCCCCAAACATTAAGTATCACTGACAGATGGCTTCCATGCAACAGTTAGATTTCTGGAGCCAGGCTTGCCATTTTACTAACAGCTGTTTCTTTCTTCCTTCCTTTCCCTTTCACAAGGAGGATCTCTAATTTTGGTTTATATTTTGAATCCCTTCAAAAACACACTCTCGATAGCTGTTTATGTGGTACATGGTTATCTGATCTCGCTGTTTCAGCTACTATGAAAATTTCATCTGTGAATGCTCTTACCTGTTTTCAAATCTTTGTTTTGTTCTAGAGACCCTCCCATGATCTGCACCCTCTCCACCTCACCCAGCTTTCTGGCACAGTTTCTTTAATTTTAAACCTCCGAATCTCTCTCTATACGATCTTTCAAGTTTGAAGTCGTGTAGGAGCTGTGGTTATAGCTCTTCATGGAGTCTGGTAACAAACTGGTGCAGCAAGAGATAATGTGCTTGGCTTGGAGCACCTGTTAAAATGCTTCCAATGGAAGTTTTCCCTTTGTTCTTTGTAAAAAAGTGGTGAATATTTTAGTGCTTTCACAGCTTGTTTAAAGGTCTCTTTAAAAATTATTTTCCCTGGTTGGTCTGTAATTTGAGATATGCAGCTCCTGGTAAAAATGGTTTTAAAAGCTTAGTGTTTCAGGACTTGTTTTGCCTCTCAGACTCATAGCCCAGGTACATTTGGCTAAAATGCCTGTCACTATTCAGATGTGCTTAATGTCCTCTTTGTGTCTAGAAAACTGTTACATACCCACAAAATCTCCCTGCTGTTCACTGTCAACCTCTGCAAAATTGCTTTTTTCCTCCCAAAGGGCTTTTTCACTGCCTTGTATCCTCTGCCAGCCTCCTGGTCTGCAAACCACACTGCCACCAGCATCTCACCCAGACTGGTTCCCTGATCTGAAAGAAATGCACAACCAGTCCCAGGAGAGCCTGAAAACCCCCAGGGTGCAAGAGGGACAAAATGTCAGCTACAACAAAAAGGCAGACAACTCTCGGGGCAGTGGGAGGCACTGCCTGATCTTGGTGCACTTTGGGGGCAAACAGGAAGGCATGACCTGGCCTGTCATCCAATCACAGGGCAGCCTGAGCCCATGTGGAGTATGACAGGGGCAAAAATGCAGCCTGCTGGGAGAGACAGAGGAGGGACAAACTGGTCTTGTGAATGGGATTGGATGAGTGTACTCTTTGCTGTGTCAAAAACTGGCTAGAGGGCCAGGCCTAAAGGGTGGTGGTGAATGCAGTTAAATCCAGTTGTCGGCTAGTCACAAGTGGTGTTCCCTAGGGCTCAATACTGGGACTGGTTCTCTTTAATATCTTTATCAATGACCTGGATGAGAGGATCGAATGCAGCCTCAGTAAGTCTGCAGGCGACACCAAGTTAGGCAGGAGTGTTGACCTGCTTGAGGGTAGGAAGGCCCTACAGAGGGATCTGGACAGGCTAGATTGATGAGCCGAGGCCAACGGTATGAAGTTCGTGCACTTGGGTCACAACAACCCCATGCAGCACTACAGGTTTGGGGAAGAGTGGCTGGAAAGCTGCCTGGCAGAAAAGGACCTGGGGGTGTTGGTTGACAGCCAGCTGAGTATGAGCCATGAGTGTGCCCAGGTGGCCAAGAAGGCCAACAGCATCCTGGCTTGTATCAGGAATAGAGTGGCAAGCAGGACTAGAGAAGTGATTGTCCCCCTGCACTTGGCACTGGTGAGGCCACACCTTGAGTACTGTGTTCAGTTTTGGGCCCCTCACTGCAAGTAAGACATTGAGGTGCTGGAGTGTGTCCAGAGCAGGGCAACGAAGCTGGGGAATGGCCTAGAACACAAGTCTTATGAGGAATGCCTGAGGGAACTGGTGTTGTTTAGCTTGGAGAAAAGGAAGCTGAAGGGAGACCTTATCACTCTCTACCGCTATCTGAAAGGAGATTGTAGCGAGGTGGGGGTTGATCTCTTCTCCCGAGTAACAGGACAAGAGGAAACAGTCTCAAGTTTCACCAGGGGAGGTTTAGATTGGATGTTAGGAAAAATTTCTTCACCGAAAGGGTCATCAAACATTGGAACAGGCTGCCCAGGGAAGTGGTTGAGTCAACATCCCTGGAGATACTTAAAAGATGGATAGACGTGGTGCTTAGGGACATGGTTTACTAGTGGTTTTGGCAGTGTTGGGTTGACAGTTGGACTCGGTGATCTTAAAGGTCCTTTCCAACCTAGACAATTCTATGATTCTATGAATATATGGGGAGAGGGTGTGGTCAGGCAGGATGGAACCAGACAAACATATGAGAGGACATGCAGGGGAAGGGGAGGTGTGAGGAACAAGGCAGGTAGGCAGAAGGGGGTATAACAGGGGCTGGTTGGGTGTAAAACGATGCTGGTCATTGTGGTTTTCTGGCTGAGCCCTGCATCTGATCACCAGAGCCTGTCCTGTCAACTTACATCTTCTCGTTAAATCCTTTCTTAACTATCTCTCTGTGTATCTCCTTGTCTAGCCGGTGGGTCTGTGTGCTGCAGGGCCCAAGTGCTAGCTAGTGGGGGGAGCAGTGGGAGTGGACTGGGTGCCACTACCGGAGCCAGACTGGGGATATCAGTGCCCCTGGCCTCTGCTGTGAGCTACTGGAGCCAGTGAGGTCCCAGTGCAGCTACTGGAGCCAGTGGTGCTCTTTAAACTCCAGCCATAGGGGTGGAAACAGTGTGTGTCCCCAAAATTAGCTGCGGGGGGGACCAGTATGAGTGAGAGGTGTGAGGGCCTCCGCACCAGTGGCTGGAGCGGGACCCATGTGCCTGATGCCAGGTTCTGGGGGCACCAAACTGGATGTGTGTGGGGTGTGCATCTGAATTCACCAGCAAAGTTCAAGCTGGACCAACCAACAAGGGCAGGGCTCTTGGGTCTGAGCAGAACTATCAGACAAGTGGACGGTCCGTACTGGTACCTGTGGGACCTGCCAGTGTGGGGTACCTGTGGGACAAGTGTATGAGTGCTGCATGTTTGCAGTAAGCACTGAGCTGAACCATCCAGTGAGTAGCAGTGCCTGTGGGGCAGATCAGAGGGCTGGAACCCAGGCAGGAACACCAGGGGGAAAGAGGAGGAAACCCACAAGTGTGTGTGTTCTTTTTGACCCTGAAAGTGTTGTGTGTGTGCCTGCACTAGTGCTGTCTTGTCTGTGCCAGCCATAAAGGAGGAGGAGACTTGGTCCCCGGGCACCCACTGTGCTCGAGCATCTGGGCAGGAGAGTCCTGGGCCAGAGCAGCTGGAGGAGGTGATTGTGTCTTAACATCTTGTAATAAAAACAGCTATCAGGAAGTAAATATATTTCTGACACTGATTTCAATATAGTGTTTGTAAGCAAATCTGCATTATTTATTTTCAGAGGAGATGGAAAATACATGAAACAAACAAAAACTCACAAATTTTCTAATGAGTATCATACTTGGATAAAAATGAATGCAGGCAACTTTGTACTAATTGGGTTGATTTCAGAAACTGTGAAGAGGATTTTGCTCCTGAACATTCTCTATAGATAAATATCTGAGTTTTTAATACTTGTATATAATTGAACAAATCCAGTCAGACTGGTATAAATATTAATCCAGAAATTATGGTACACAACCAATTATAGTTCAGTCCATTTCAAATCTACTTATATCTTTAAGCGGTGGATAATCTCTTGAAATGAGAGCCTAGCACCCCTCAATGTATTCTATTCACCCTGCTCAGAAAATAAATTTGAAATTCTATGTAAAATACTTATGTGATTTTATTCTTGCACCCATCCCAGTCTTCATTTCCCTGTAGCAAACGCCTTCTCTAGTCTGACAAGAAATATTTAAGCAAAAGAACAAGAAATCTCCATGTACTTGTATTTTTCCATTATTTTAAAGCATTCTGCCTACAATGTGACTTGGCTAATCGACAACTGTACTGTAGTGTACTAGTGGGTATGTATTCCAGAAGTCTTTTTTGGATAAATAGAGTGGAGGTTTCCAGGCAACAAAAATTTTAACAAAGTCAAGTCCAAAAGAAGTGCATAAGATGCCTACATTTATATGAAATAAACCCCATAAGCTATCAAAGGAATGCATTCATCTTCCTGGACTTGTGCAAAGCATTTGACACTGTCACACGCAACATCTTTGCCTCTAAATTGGAGAGAAATGAATTTAATGGATGGACCACACAGTGGATAAGGAACTGGCTGGATGGTTGCACTTGAAGAGTGCCTCGATGTCCAAGAGGCAAGCAGTGATGAGTGGTGCTCCTCAGGGGTTGGTACTGGGACAGGCGCTGCTTAGCATCTTTGTCAGTGACATGGACATTGGGATTGAGTGCACCCTCAGCAAGTTTGCCGATGACACCAAGCTGTGTGGAGCGGTTGACACGCAGGTGGGAAGGGGTGCCATCTAGAGGGACCTGGACAGGTTTGAGAGGTGAGCCTGTGCAAACCTCATGAAGTTCTACATGGAAAAGTGCAAGGTCCTGCACGTGGGTCAGGGCAATTCCAAGCACAAACACAGACTGGGCAGACAATGGGTTGAAAGCTGCCCTGAGGAGAAGGACTTGGGGGTGTTGGTGGATGAGATGCTCAACATGAGCCAGCAATGTGCACTTGTAGCCCAGGAGACCAACCATATCCTGGGCTGCATCAAGTGTGGCCAGCAGCTCAAGGGAGGTAATTTTGCCCCTCTGCTCTGCTCTCATGGGGTCTCACCTGAAATACTGCATCCAGCTCTCAGCATGAGAATGACATGGACCTGTTGGAGTGGGTCCAGAGGAGGGCCATGAAGATGATCAGAAGGCTGGAGCACCTCTACTATGAGGACAGGCTGAGAGGGTCGGGGTTGTTCATCCTGAAGAAGAAAAGGTCCCAGGGAGACCTTATAGTAGCCTTCTAGTACCGAAAGGGGCCTACAGGAAAGATGGGGAAGGACTCTTTATCAGGGAGTGTAGTGATAGGATGATGGGTAATGGCTTCAAACTGAAAGAGGGTAGATTTAGATTAGATATCAGGAAGAAATTCTTTACTGTGAGGGTGGTGAGACACTGGAACAGGTGTCCCAGAGAAGCTGTGGATGCCCTGTCCCTGGAAGTGTTCAAGGCCAGGTTGGATGAGGCTTTGAGCAATCTGGTCTAGTGGAAGATGTCTCTGCCCGTGGCAGGGGTGTTGGAACTAGATAATCTTTAAGATCCCTTCCAACTCTAACCATTCTATGATTCTATGAAATAATTGCTATAATCATCCAAACAAAGCAGTTCAGTGCCTGATGATTTTCTTTCTGGCAAACTATACCTTTTTCTTCCCGATCACTTGGGAGTTATATTGACAGTTCTGTGACTTCAGCCCAAATTAATAAACATGCTAAATCACAAAAGATCATACTCACGTATTTGTTAGCTTTCAACATTTATCACTTTATTTGACAATCTGTAGTATTGACTAATTTGCTTAAATGGCATATTCTACAAGAATGCCTTATCAAAAAAAAGGAGACAGGACTTGTTAAGTTTCTGTGAAAGATCACACAGATGGCAAAGTTAGGAATGGTTTCCAGGACTGTTTTGTGATGCAGAAAGAAGATGGCTGAGCTGGGCAATGACACGGCAGGAGTGGAAAGAAATTATTCTCCATTTCTTTCAGGACAATGATTGGGGGACAATGAACAAAACGAGAAGTTCAAGGCTAATAAAAAGCAGCTGTTGCAAAAGAGGTATAGTAGCTGTGAGACCTGTTACCACAGGATGTTGTTGGTGATGAGCATGTAAGGGAAAACTGAGCACATAACATTGGAAAGAAAAACACTGAAGGGCTGTGAGAGATTTTGTAACGACAGTTTCTCTCCTGAGCCTCATACGGTTGGAGACTGGGACAACAGGGGCGTGTATACCCTTGCCTTTTTCTTATTTTCTCCCCTATGTACCTGCTTTTTTCCACTGTTGAAAAACAGATTCTGTCCTAAATTACCACTGATCTGATGCACTACAGCTATCTTTATGTTTGTTAGGGAGTTTCAGTGTGAAACTGTTCCCTAAATTTACTCCATGGAGCAGCATTCCAGAAGGTTTATTGCAGTAAGGCTCTGAGACCATTCAGTTTAGAGTAATTATTCCTGTCTTTAAACAAGAAAGCTTAGTAATCCATCTTGGCCAATGGAAATCCATGCTTAAAAAAGTTTCTCTGATAAACTTTATTAAATTTCTTCATTAACAATTCCTAACTAATTACTCATTCTTACATATTATTTGTCATCAGCTCTACAAATACAAAACTGTTAGTCTTCAAAAATCACGTCTTAAATTATCTGTAAGCTTACACTAGCTGGGAGCTGGTGCAATGTAAGTGCTGCAGATGGCTAAAGTCCTCAGTGGTTCTTGGTCACCAAAGTCGAAGTGCTCAGTCTTGAGAGACCTTTGATGAGAGAAGTTGAAGCCAACATGGGTCTTTTTCCTTTCTTATCTGTTTTTTCTCAGTTGTGTTTGTGATGTTTTTATGCTTATGCCCAAATCCCCAAAAGGGGAATCTCAGCTGTTCCTCATATTATTTTGTTTTTTGGTTTTGCCAAACATCCTTCGTGTTTGTTGAACAGAATATTCTGTCCTTTTGCAGTCCCTCATGGTCATCTTTTCCTTAGTCTGGCAATTTTTTATCATTTGCATGTCTCCTATGTCTCCTATTTTTTTGCCGTCTTGGTGGTTCCATTACCCATGCTTCTGTAAAGGATGTGTCTGGATATGCCAACCATGTTATAAAATACTTGTTTACTGTCACTGGTTACATTATTTTAGTACACTTACTAGTTTGCCCTGAACCCAAATATATTAATTATATCCTGTCTAATTCACTTATAATTTATAGGTGTTGCAGGCGTCTGCTTTGGATACATTGAGAATGACTTTATAGTTGCAGTTGCTTATTATGGTGATTATCCTGAAATATCCAAATACTGACTGGAGCAGTTTTAGTTCATGTAATAAAATGCACTGTCTGAAAACTTCATTTGTGCCTACAAAGCTCTAAGGCAGATTTCTAACATAAAGATTGAGTTCCAGTCAGCTTTACCTTCAAAAGCTTTAAGCATAACTTTAACCAGTTTTGGCCTCCCTATTAATCATATGAAGCAGTTTTGCATGTAGATGCAGGGTAAATTTCAGGTCATTTGAGGGACAGTATCAGTTGATCTTGCTAATGTGGACAAAACCTAAAAGATACAAAGCTTGCAATTTGTCTTCTTTTAGAAAGGTATTGACTATCAGTCTAACAAAATACTTCTTTATCAGCCAGAAAAAAAGTATAAATTGAATTCACAATCTGCAGTGTTTATAAGTCCCAGAAGTTCAGTCATTTTCACTAGTTATTTATTCTAAAAGATCACTTTGCCACTAACACAAAAGCGAATAGAGAAACCTCTCAAGCATTATTTCATCTGCAAGACACTTTTTTTATTTATTTCACTCCTTGCTGCCAGGTATGTCTGGTTCTGCCAGGTACAAATAACCTAAATTTATTCCTCTAGCTGATCTCTTAGGCCCCAGAACTTCATTATGGCTTTAACCTCAAACTCTTGCCACCTAAATTGCTAATTCTTTGAATAATTCCTTTCTTAAGAAGTTGGTGAGGATAAAGAATCTCCTATCAGAGACTGTAATTTGACATAGAGGTAGAGTCAGTGATGTGTTAGTGGTGTTAGTGTTAGTGTTAGGGTGTTAGTGGCAAGGTTTTGGTAGCAGGGGGGCTGCAGGGGCAGCCCACTGTGAAAACATATTTAAGAAAGGGGAAAACGCTTGCACAGGCAGCAAGGAATGAAGGAAAAAAAGGGTGAGAAGCAACCTGTGGACATGAAGGTCAGAAAAGAAGGAGGTGGAGGAGGTTTTCCAAGTGCTGGAACAGAGATTTCCCTGCAATCCGTGGAAGAGACCATGGCAGAGCGGGTATTTCCCTGAAGCCTGTGGAGAGGACCCTGACAGGAACTGAATCCTGTGAAGGACTGATGCTGGAGCAGGTTTATCCTGAAGGACTGCAGCTCATGGAAGGGACACATGCTGCAGCAGGGGAAAAGTGTGAGGAGGAAGGAGTGACAGAGACGAAGTGTTATGGACTAACCATAACTCCCCATTCTCCATCCCTGCTGTGCTGTTTGAGGTGGGGGAAGGAGGTAGAGGAGCTAGGAATGAAGGAGTGGGGGAAGGTGTTGTTTTAATTTATCTTTGTTTCTCGCTAGCCAACCCTATTTTAATTGGCAATTAAACTAGTTTTCCCCTAGTTGAGTCTGTTTAGCCCATGAAGGTAAATGGTAAGTTGTCTCCCTGTCACTATCTCAACCCATGAGCTTTTTCATCTTATATTCTCTCCAAACTTGCTGAGGAGAGGCAGTGAGAGAGCAGTTGGGTGGGTGTCTGGCAGCCAGCTGAGGTCAACCCACCAGGAATGAACACAGGAAAAATTGCACAGGTGTGTTGACCTAAATAAAAGCCCCAATTTGAGAAGGTTGAGAAGATAAAATTTGCTCTGAAGTTTTCTGCTGTATATTTCTGGGGAGAGAAAAGCAAAGGGAAGGGAAGGGAAGGGAAGGGAATGGAAGGGGAAGGGGAAGGGGAGGAGACTACTACCCACAGGGAACTAAATTATTTTTCTGACACTGGTTGTGAAGAAGTAGTTCCATGAAACTTTAAGCCTTTACTTTATTGGTAATATTTTTTTTCATCAGCTTTATAAATACACAATTTCCTCTTCTCTTCTGATATCCGCCTCCAAGAATTGCTGTATGTGTATTTTACTGTAAATTTCCATTTTCTTGCCTCTCACCCCCATTCTGGCTCACAGCACTATGCCAAGTCACGTGGTATTCTGAATTTAGCATTTAGTTATTTCATTCAGTGATAAATTTTATGACCTGTAGGTGAAATTTCATTCATTCAGTTCTGTCGTTGTATATTCCTTTCTATGCTTTTCCTTATTCAAGACAAAGACCATAAGCACATATTGGAACTGAAAAACCCAGTGTTTTACAAACTGGATTTTCCTGTTATAGTGGCTACAAGGGCAGAGAACTTGTCATGTTCTCTTATAGAAGACTAGTCTATTTACAAAACTGGGTAACCTTTATGTCTGCTTTCCTTGCTTCTTTTTTTTTTAAAGGGAAACACATCAATGTAACCAGCTAATATGAAATGTTCATTTAAATAGTGCCAGAAATGATTTCTAAAGCAGTAAGTCAGAATCTTACAGATCTTAGAGTTTAAGCACATAGGCTTTATTCTTCTTTACCTTCCCAGGCTTACAAGTAAATAAATGTAAACTGCACTTTTAGATGTTAAAACATGATTGGTACATAATGTACTTTTCAGTTGAATTCAATAACTGCAAGACAAGAAATAGGTTCTTCAAAAGAATATAAAGGGAAGAAATCACAGTGCATGTCAGTTTTAGTTTCAGGGGAAATTAATTGACATAAGATAATATGTGTACTTGAAACAAACCCAGGAGAAGTTTTGTAAGAGTAAAATAAATAAATAAATAAATGAAGCATAGGAACAAAACCTGCATGTTTTATGCAATAATTTTAGGAATGCTTGTTCTTTTTTTAAAGGACTTTTTCCAGTGCTTTCCTATAGTTTTCTATTCAGTTTTTAAATATGAGCTATTAAAAGAATATATTGTGTTATTTTTTGGTTGTATTTGCTGTCCATTCTAATTTATTACTAGCCAAAAGGCAAATATACCAATGTTTAGTTACCTGGCTAGTAATATGGTTGTAACCAACTGAACCTAAAAGACAGGAACTGTTGATTTAACCATTGCTTTGTTATTTTAATACAGCCATTTAAGCTATTTTAAGAATAATGTAATAGCTGTTTCAATACGGATGGTTCATTCATACTTTACAGTTAATTTGGCATAGTGTCCCTGATAAATGAACTATTATTGCATTAGGTAAAACTAAAATATTCAAATCTCTTAGACTGCAGAGCAGGTCACTTGGATCTTGAAAAACACCAAGGATGGAAATCCACAAACTCTCTGCAACCTGTTCCAATGCTTAATTAACCTGATAGTTCAGGGTTTTTTTATCTTATACCCTGTTGGAACAGCCCCTCCATCAATTTATGTCCATTGTCTCTTGTTCTCATCACAGTGAAGATTCTGCCTCTGTTTTCTCAGTAACCTCCTTCTAAGTTCAAGAGGACTGATGTTAGGCTCCCTCCCCACCCCCCCGAAGCCATCTCCTCTCCAGGCTGAACAAGCGCCACTCCCTTAGCCTCTCCTTACAGGACAAGTGCTCCAGCACCTGACTGTCTTGGGAGCCCTCTGCTGTACTTGCCCATTTATAAATTTTTTTTTTACACTGTATGTGTATGTGAAAAATAGACACAGTGTTCCAGATTCAGTCTAACAGTTGAGCAAAGACTTCTAAATAATTGCTTCCCTCAGATCCAGACCAGTATATTGTTAACCTTCTTCACTGCCCTGGCACTGCATCTCTACATGTGACTCCACCATGTGCATTCTTATTTTCCCACAAGGTTTTTCTGGAATCACAAAAAAATAATCTCCTCAGATCTCTCATGATGAAGTAATATACATTCCTTTGGATAGTGTCTAATCCCAAGCATTATACTTAGTAGTAATTTCCCAGGTCATCCATGGTAACTTATTGTTCCATCATGATACAATTTTTGGTAATATTTGCTTGTGATGGCATTGCAGACATTTCCGTACATACTGTACCCTAGAAATTGCTAGCACAATACTGGCATCAACCCAAAAGAACTTTAGTCTGTCTCCATGGTGATTTTGTCTCAGATACTGTTTCATAATTGCCCAAGTATCCATATCTGTACTTTCTTTACAATATTTTGTTTTTATCACTCAGTTTTACCCTACAAAAGTTAGATTTTCCTATCTTGTCATTGGAATCCTGAAGATAGATGTCTCAATCCTATTATTTCACTGTTTCTGTGATTTCTTAAAAAAAAATTTTTTTGTCTTGCACTGGTAGTTTCTACTCATCTGTTTTGTTGCTTTGATTCCTAGTATTATACAAATCTTTTTTTTATTTCCTACTTGCCAAACCTCTACCAAACCTACTTGCCAAACCACTGGATTATAATAACCCAGTCACTGACTGTGTATTCTACTTACTGATGTTAGTATTGTCATCCTCCTGACTCTGTGTCCTTCTTCCTGCTGATATTCTTTTCCTGTTCACTGACTCATTTTATATATTTTATTCATCTCAAAGTTCTTCTAAAATTCTGTTTACCTTATCTTACTGAGGCCATTTTCTGACATACAGGGGTGAAAATTCATTGTAGAAAAAGGAATCCTTTTGCAAAAGCATCCTAGAGGCCAAACGTACTAAACTTCCCATGTAACACAAATCAGGAAGTTGGCTTATTAGATCTGTTGAATTTAGTCTAACATATGCCATCTTTTTAATGACAGTAGATTTGCAGCGCTGCAAGCATTTGTCAAAAAGATGCATCTTGTCTGAAATAAATTCATAAGATTTATGAAGTATGGACAACCAACCATTAGAATTTTCCATATTTTTTCATGACGTATTCCAAGGACCTCACTGGGTATCTTGCTGGACTGGGTTGAGAAGTGAGCAGGGTTCATGAACAAGATCTGCAGTATTTTCTAATTTCAGTTATGCTAGAGACAGAAAATAATGAAATACCTCCTGGATATGTTGATGCTTGAACAGAAATTGTGGACATAACTTCATGTCCACAGACACACTTTTCACTTGAATATCACAAGTGATTTCTCTGCCATTCCTCATGAGAATAAGATTATATGACTTTTGAAAAAAAAAAACGTAACAGGAAAAATCCTACTTTGGACTGGAAAAAGAAGTGGTTTTGCTTATGCAGGTGAATTCTACAGATTTGGATCAACTGTTTAGAATCATTGAATGGACGAAGCTGAAGAGACCTCTGGAGATCATCTAGTCCAACACCTTACACAGGTAGGGTTAGCTAGAGCATATTGCCTGGGACCATGTCCAATTGGGTTTTGAGTATCACCAAGCATGGAGACTACACAAGCTCTCTGAGCACCTTGTTCCAGCATTTGACTGCCTCACAGTAAAAAAGGTCTTTTTCTCATGTTTTAAATGTGATTTCCTATGTTTCAGTTGTGCCCATTGTCTTTTGTCCTGTCACTGGGCACCACTCAGAAGAGTCTGGCTCCACCTTCTTTATCCCCCCCCTCCAGATATTCAGACACATTGATAAGATCTCTCTGAGCTTTCTCTTCTCCAGCCTGAACAGTCCCAGCTCTCTCAGCCTCTCTTCATATGCCAGATGCTCCGATCGTTTAATCATCTTTGTGGCCCTTCACTGGAGTTACTCCAGTAAGTCCATGCCTCTTTGGCATTGAGGAACCTAGAAATGGACATGATGCTCCAGATGTGATCTCACCAATGCTGAGTAGAGGGGCCCTCTGGACCCATGGGCAGAGATTGTGAGTGAAGGCCCTGGTGAGGTGCACAGGGTCATTAAGAACTATTAATACCTGCAGGGTCCTGACGGAATCCTAGGGATACACCACTAGTGACTGGCCTCCAGCAGGTCTTTGTGCTGCTGATCACAACCCTCTGAGCCTGGTTGTTCAGTCAGTTTTCACTTGACCTCACTATTTATCTAGTCTGTGCTTTCTCAGTTTGCCTATGAGGATGTTACTGGAGATAGTGTCCGAAGACTTGCTGAAGTCAAGTTAAACAACACGTACTGTTCTCCTCTCATCCATTTAGCTAGATATCTTGTTTTACAAGATTACCAGGTTAGTGAGGAATGATTTCCTCCTCATGAACCCATGCTGACTACTTTCAGTCTACTTTTTGTCTCTCATGTGTCTATCACCTTACCCCCTATTGATCTCAGGCTGATGGGCCTGTAGCTCCTCCTTCTTGCCCTTCTTGAAGGCAAGCATGGCATTTGTTCTCTTCCAGTTGTCAGGAACCCACCCCTACCACTATGACCTTTCAAAGACAATTGAGAGTGTCCATGCAATGATATCAGCCAGCTCCCTTAGAGTTCATGGGTACATGCCAGCAGGTCCCTTGGACTTGTGCATGTCCACTTTGTTTAAACATTTCCTAACCTGATCTTGCTCCACTGAAGGCAAGTTGTCCTTGCTCCAGACTTTCTTTCTGTGCAGTCTCAGAGTCCTGGGATTTCTGAAGGCTGGTCTGACTGATAAAGACTAGGGCAAAGAAGGTATTGAGTAGATGGCCATTTCCATCTCCCCTGCCATGGGGTTCATGGAGCAGCAGGCCAACATTTTCCATAGTCTTCCTTTTGCTGCTGATGTAGCTATAGAATTTCTTGTTGCCTTGCATGTCCCTTGCCAGTTTTGACTCTAGGGGGATTTTGGCTTTCCTATTCCACATCTTTTCTAGAGAAATTGAATTATGTCTGGGTAACCATCGAGTATTTATATCACTTCTAGTTTGACATAGTTTACCTTCATGCCAACTTGCAAGCAGGATCATGTGCCCATCTTATGAGTCTGCAACAGATATCTTACTTATCAATAACACATATGGTAGCAGAGTGAGACTCTCAGATTAATATGCTGTTAATGTGAACATTCAGCCACTACAGTAGCTAGCCATTCTTCTTCAATGTAGCTCTTGATCACTTAGGACAGAATTTTCCTCTTTTGCTCCTCCAAAAGTAAGGTGAACCTCAGTCTTTCTGAGTTTGTTCTTCTTTTACCATCCTTTCACAGGAGTCTTGATCTTGTCATGTGTAGTTGCGTGGTTTTGTGTAGTGCTGACTGGGAAGAAAGACTGGGCTACATTTCTGGATAAGCTCAAAGCTTTGAACAGTATTATAATTTTTTAAATGTGCATATAAACGTCTTAAGTGTAGGTAGTCTCTTCTCAAGAATTATGAAAATCTGGAGCACACTGAAGTGCCTAAACAGCAATTAATCTTTTCTGAAACCTCTCCCTAGCTGTGGAGTACTTGATAGCTGGTCCTTAGAAATCAGTCTTTTAGTTTCAGTATAACAGTGAGGCAAAATTGTTTTCTTTTGTGGCAGTTGCAGGGTTAGGGTCTAAATATTTGCATTTCTTTTGTAAAGATTGCCATGTAACATAAATAAATGAACACACTCCTGAAAATTAAATGTTATGTTGCAACTAATTCATTTGGAATCATTTAACAGTCACTGGATTTTACACTAATTGCTTTATGAGATTAATGAATTTGCATAGTGATTTGAGTCTCATATTTCTTGGCAAAGATATTGGAAGAAGTTAATAAAACTGGTGCGCAAGCTTCATTTCATGTGAGACAACTTTAAAATGTCTGCCTAGAGACAAAATGCTATGTAGTGAAGTTTTTCATGAGTAGGCTGTCTCAAATGTAAAAAGTCAACTCAGAATTTTTTACTTGGAATTTTCTGTTTTTTCTTATTTTAGCAGATGACTCAGAGTGAGCATATGGATATTTACAGTATGTGCTGTCTTTTTCACTTTATCAGGGTAGAGTGCTGAGTCTTTCAGACTTTTTGGAGAATATATTTTTACAGATCTGTTCATGGGCAAAAAACCTGAGCTTTAAAAGCCAGTGTGCATCTTTGTATGCTATGTAGTCAGAATTTCCAAAAGGAAAGAATATATGTTTATGGAAACCCTGTAATAACGGGAAATTCTTGGTTCTGTGGGGTTGTTTATCTGTTGCCTATTTAGATGTAAATCTTGCATGACAAGCTACCTTCTGTTTCCAAAAATGACTGTGCAGGTTGATCGTATAAATTTCACTGACTTCTATTTCAGTACTTAGGCATGCTCGCTCCAAAGTCATAGGAGCACTTTTCTACAAGATTAAAATAAACATTTATATTTCTTCCATGTAGTTTTGCAATTTTAACACAATTCACGTTTTCTTAAACAATTATAAAGAAACAGGCAAATGATGCCATCAAGCACAATACATTTTTTATGTAAATCCTCCATTGTTTTCATTGTAATTGACCTTTCTCTTTCTCCTGTAGGTTGTTGGCTTTTTTCTGCATAGAAGCTTGTAAGTATAACTTTACCTACAAGACATGATTGTGTGTAGGGAATTTATATCCACATGTCACTCCTAATCACCAGGTCCTTTGGACAAAGGATGAGTTAAGCAATATCTAATTAAAAGCTAGGAATGAAGGCCTTAAGATGCAGCTGTATCATAATTTTGCATGCACTTTAAATGACTGGTTGTGCATTGAAATGCTCCTGGAAGCTATTTCCCACTATGTTTTCATAAAAATCAGTAGCTTTCTTTCTGTATTATACTGTTTTCTAGTGGAAGTGGCTGAATGCTAAATTGCTTAATACTTCCTGCTGTTCATCCTGTTAACATCCTCAGTTGCTGCTTAGAAAGGTATTTTCATTTATTATTGACTTCCAATTTAATATTAATTTGCAACAGAAAGAGCTGATCAAAATCATATCAAGGGAAGACTACTCATATCTCAGCACAGTGCCCTGTTGCTATGGTAACTGATAAGAACTGAGGTTGACACAATTTACAAAGTCTAGAATAATGCTGGGTGTTACATCATGTTAGATATGTGTACACACACAAACACACATTCACATATATACACACACACATAGACACAGAAAATGTCTACATGTAAGAGATGTTGGCCATGACATGAAACTAAGACACTCCTTGTCCTTGCATCTTGCCTGGATCACTATCTGTTGCTGAACAAACAGACAACTGGTATTTCTCATGTTTGATCAAGTAATTGTTATTGTAGATCCCTAAACTCTGTAGAAAGCCTGTAGTGCTGACATTCACTTCAGGCAGGACCAGAATTTAATCTTGAGATTCTGGGGGCATATGTTTTATTCCACTTTCAGCTGTTCTGTACTACACAGGTTTAAGGTATGTAGAAAGTAGCCTCAAATATCAGAACTCCCCAGCATTCATGGGATCATCATATAAAGAAGAATTTCTGTGCCCTGGAATACGTCAGATGAGGGCAAGTTGTTTGAAATTCGTTAATTTCTCTGCTGCAGTTTCACATTCTATGTTTCATCTGTTTGGTTAGATCAAAAAGAATTCAGATCATTACATGTTGAAACAATGCAAAAGATCTTAGTGTTGGATGGGCCTTCAGTGTCACTGACCTCAGGATCAGGAAGGAAGATTTGCCTCCCTCAGCTGAGGAGTAAGCTTCTGTATGCATGCAACTGTACAAATCTATTGTACGATTTTTGCTAGATTCTTTCACCTCATTGCATCTTTCCATGCTTCATCTTCTTTGTATATTTAAGGTAGTATGTTAAGAGTGGGGGCAGTAACTGTGTCCTATTTTTTGAAGCACATAATGCGTTAAGGTTTTGGTTAGAACGGCATTTCTGTAGCAGTTCTGATAATCATAGTAACTATGAAATTATGTTAGTACAATGTACACCAGTGACTAACTTACTCAGTTTATGCCATATTTTGCTATTTTTTCTACTACCACTTTTCCAAGGAAGCTCTGTGAATTCAAGGTTGTATACAACCACTATTTCCCATGGATGTTGATATAATTTTACCGAATATTATATCTTGTTATTAATTGTCAACCTTAGTTAATGTCACTAGTGTAGCATCACTTACAGTTATATGAATGAGGTCAGTGTCAACCTGTCCTATCTGTTTTTTCCTAAAAATAGTAATAATTAGTTCACTGAAAATTCCACACAGAAATGCTAGTAATATTATCAATCATGTTGTTTTGAAGTTTTAACTGAATCTTTCCTTTTGGTTCCATCCCTCTCAAAGGTTGTGTTGGTATTTATTTATTTGTTTGATTGTTTATTTTGCAGTAATATGTGAGAACAAAACACACTACAGATAGTCAGTGAGGCAATGAAATTTAATGGATGAGTGGTTGTACCTCACTGCACTGCAGAATAAAGTCTTTTCATGATTTGGCATGCATAAAGACATAAATGTTATTGAAAGCTGTTTCTCAAATCTGAATAGCTTAGAATGTAAAAAATTGTTATTATATTCTTCCAAAACACCAAAGTCTTTTGTAAGACTTTTGTAAATGGTCGTAATCATTTCCTCCTCTTCGACTGTCTGAACACTGAGTACAAGTGAGATTTCAGAAATGTTGAAAGTAACTCTCAACAGGAAATGCTTTCTCATTAAATATGGTATTTCAGATCCTTACCTTCCACCTTGACCCCTTTATAGCAATGCCTAAGGCAATGTAAAAGGGGGTTAAAATCTTTTGTTCTAGCTAGTGAGTCATCCCAATCATTATGTGATCTTCCAAACGTTCTAAGCATTTGCAGTGAAGGATAGAGACTGAGGTTGAATACGGTTAAGATATGTACTGGTGAAGAGGGATGGTAAGCAACAAGGATACTGTATAATAATCTGTGAAGAATCTAGATAACTCTGTGGCTTGTAAGAGCAGACAAGAAAAGCTGCTGAAACTTAAAATGCCTTTTGAGTCTCTTCAGCTCTTGAAGAAACTCAGTAATAGATGAATTTAAAGCCCCATTTGCCCCTACATCACTTGAACAATTATACTGCACCACTGAGTATCTGTATGCAGATAGCTTTACAAATAGATATACCTGCCTGCATTTGAACTTAGTTAACTTAAAATGTAGAAATGAGTATAAACACATCTGAAATAACAACAAAGTTTTTTTAATTAAGAAGGAAGTATAAAGCTTTAGAAACTTACATACAAAAACCAGAATGTTCTTAAATTGCACTGAGATAACCATATCTTATTAAATTTTGTAATTATCTTGTTGCTGGACCTTTTGTAAAAAAACCCTTATAGTTCATTAAGTTTCTTAGGAATATGTTCTAAAACATTCTAATATATTCTATAACTGATAGATACACACTAGAGGTGACTGTATTGTCAGACTTCATTCATGACATACCCAGTTTTAAGCACATATATACCCCATCTGATTTATGCTTCAATTAAGAACATGTCAAATACCTTAAAGGACTGAAAACTGAATATGTATGTAAACGTACAGCAAATACAGATATTAAGTGTGTTTTAAGAAAAGTTCTCTATATTTTTTAACAATAGTATTTAGAGCATTACTTCAATCTGAATTGCACGAATAAAAGAAACCCTGAAAGTGGAAGGGAGTCGGTCTTGAAATCTATAATACAAATGAGCTGTTTATAGGTTACTGGACTGTGTTAATTGCTTTAATCCATTTTCATAACCATAAAGGAAACACAGGAGAAAAAGGAAAATGAAAAAATTCCAAGTTTCTAGCCACAATTCTATATCCAATATCTAGTATTGATTTTATTTCATTACAGTTTCATATGTTGTAGCATTCATTTGACTTCAGTGGAGCTGTGTCTGAGTTAGTCTGGTGATAGCTATCAGACTGTATATTTATGTGCATATCACAAGTTACAAACTTTTCTGTTCTTGCACATAAAATGCACTCAGTCTCATAAAACACTTTTTTCCCCCTAAAAAACTCTCAAGATATGGAATCAGGGCTTTCAAAGTGACACTGCATGGAATGTAGTTTTTGAGTCTGTTGAGTTTAAGACAAATGGGTAAATGAAAGCTGTTTGTGCAACATTTTTCACTGATTGACATGCTAAATTCCTCAGAGCATAACAAGTTAAGGACAAAGTAAATAATTGATTAGCTGTCAGCCTTCTTGGTCATCCTTATGAAAAGGATTAGTACTAGCCAAAGGCCAAAGAGAAGTTATACATGTTTGTACAAATACTCTTTGAACTAGTACAAAAGAAAACTGCTAGGGGGCGCTCCTTTCATTTTAAAAGGAGAGTTTAAGGCAATGGTGATTCAGAAACGGCTGTCTCGCTTCACTGCTGTGCCTTTCACGGTTAGTCTTTAATCGATAAGGCAAATAGGTACAAAAAATTTAAAAAAGTATTTATATCTTTCTGTTGTATTGATTAAAAATTGTCAAAGGAACATGTGGGAAGAGTCCATAGATTTGGAGATCAAATGGCCAGGTTTCCACCTGGCTACATAACCAATTATATTTAAAAAAATGTGACAGACAGAAGGAACGGAAATTCCCCACATCTTCCTGGCAGTAAGTAGAACTTGCTGACTGGCCACTTATTGTTTATTTTCTTTGACAACTTTTTTTATTAAAGATTAGCTATATCTCAAAAAAAGAAATCAAAACCCTTCAAACTTTGGGGCTACACATAGCGACCCCTTAATCCAAGTTCACTCTTGCAGACTGTATTTTATGCCGCATCCAAAAATCAGACAAAGCCTTTTATCTGGTACCAATAAAGTTACTGGAGTGGAAGAATATAGGTTTCTTTTCTAGACACAGCACCTGTTACTTTTCTTCAAAACACCTTGTGCAGCTGCAGCTGCACCTGTCAGCTGTCCCAGGATGATGGGGAGAGTGGTGGATTTTACTCCCAGTGAGCGTTTAGAAGGAAATTAATTGGCTGCTCTCTAAGCAGTCTGTGCTGAGAGGCCAGTGATGATGCCAATGCCCTGAAAGCTGGAATGGCTTCTGACTACCACTGTGTAAGTGTGCTGAAACTTTGGGTTCCCATGTGGTGTAGAATATCAGTCCTACTTTCCCCTGGTGATGGTGGGGAACCAGACGTGCAGTAAAGCACTCAGTTTGCTTGGGAGAGCATAGATTGTTTAATTCCAAACTAGACTCTACCCAAAGTAAGAACCACTTCATGAATGAGGAAAAAAAAAAGAAATTACTGCCAGTCTTATTTCACTGTCAAAGTCCTATGAGAAGTATTCCCAAGATTTTAGCCAGATTGACCACATAGCCTGTTAAAGAAATCACCAATTCTTTCTCCATCACATGGTGGGAGGTGTGTGCATAACATGAAAGAAAGCACAAGCAGGTCGACAAATAATATGTGCAATGCTACTATGATACAGCAAGAAATGAGCCTGCTAGATTATGGATCTGATTGCACTTTGCAGGATAACAAATCTGACCTAACTTTTGGTGTGCTGTGGGACTGGTGGGAAATAAGATAGCAGAGAGGTTACTGTTAATGTGTGTGTTCCTAATGAGTTGTTCTTGGTACTATGCATCTAATGTTTAAGTATTTACTTTTGGGAATACGTCATATGTTATGGAATATCCCTTTGGTCAGTTGGGGTCAGTTGTCCCAGCTGTGTCTCCTCACAACTCCTTGTGCACCCCCATCCTACTTGGTGGTGGGGTGGTATGAGAAGCAGAAAGGCCTTGAAGCTGTGTAAGCACTGCTCAGCAAAAATGAAAACATCAGTGTGTTACCAACACTTTTTCCATCACAAATTCGAAACACAGCACCATACGAGCTACTATTAAGAAAATTAATTCTATACCAGCCAAAATCAGTACATCCAGTTACAATGATTCTAACCTTCAATGTTTCAAATTTTATTCAGATCAAACTATACACACAAACTTCCTATTATCTCATTTTATGCTCACCTGTCCGCTGGGTCCCAAAGTTGATGGCTTAGTCTGGTGAAGGGAAGATGGGGTCATCAGTATCTCAAATCCTTTGTGGAATAGGTAAGGTGTTGACGTTGTATCTTCCTTCTCACTCCTGGGTCTGTTTGACATCACTGTTGGACACACTGTGCACCTTATTCTTCTTTCATAATTAGTACCAGCTTCATAACTCTTCCAGGTTCCATTCTTATCTATTATTAGATTATAAGTAAAATATCCGTGTTTCATAGGAGGAGACTTTTGTGTGTGTCATTTCATAACGTTTTGCTTTATCTTTGACAGCCACTGCAGTTCACAAAGTAACAATTCTTCACAAAGAAACAGTTCTGGTTATTCATTTTGAGGAATATCTCTTTCCATAAGTAGTATGTTATTTCAGTAATTGTGATTTAATTATGAATATTGATAGAACTTTCTGGTCAGCTTAAATTCTGGAGGTACTAGTCCTGAATAAATGTTTCCTCCAGCAGCTTCAGGTACTGTTTATTTTATAAAATAAATATAAAATATTTTATAAAATAATTGCATTTGTACACTTCTTAAATCATTGTAATTTTAAAAGTTCATACATCTGTTATGGAAGGGATTATTTTCTATGTCTCTCTAAATAACATTGGAAAAAATCCAGTTTTGGATGTCCGTGTGTTTCCTGTGAAGTATAATTAAAACATTTCGTAAACAAAATTAACAAGAATTCCATTAAATAGATGGTGAGAAAAAACACATAAATTCTTGGAATTTTTAGGGTTTCTGTCTTAAGCTTACATTTCCTGTTGCATTTTTTTTCTTAGAATTCTATTTATCTTTTATAATTTCCTTTAATGACTATGTAGGAATAATGCTTTGTGAAACCTCAAAACAAGCAAGCTAGATCATGAAAAAAAATTTCTCTAAAACATAAATTTTATTGTTCCATGCTGCTCTTCTTCCTATTCTCTTACTTTTTTGAATTTGAACAGCAGAGTTCTACTAGTTCCTGCTACAATATTAAGTGCCTTCCACAAGGGCACAATATCATCTGAGGCTTCCAGCCTACACATGACAATACATGTCATGAATTAACTAATAAAATCCAACATGCAGAGATTTAGATAGTAAATATAGAAGATCTGAATGAGAACAGTGCAAGTCTGTAGGGATTAATATGCCTAAAAATTTGCTAATGAGCACTATGAAAATAAAGTCAGGGTTGCCTTTGTATGACTGAAACACGTGAAAAAGAAACAAATGCTCCGATTATTTTTCTCTCCTTGTACTACTAATTAACATGTATCTTTCTGAAGAACAGGCACACATTGTCTAGACAAACATAAGACAATTAAGGTAGACCTGTTTGGATGGTACAGACAGACACGAGCTTTCTATGGCTTTGCTTCATATCAGCTGATCAGGAAACTAGAAAACAAAAAGAAAAAAGAATCCTACAGAGGGTGGAAGCAAGGACAGGTAGTCTGGGAGGACAACAGAGAAATTGTCTGGACAGGCAGGGATCAGGTTAGGAAAGCTAAAGCCCAGATGGAATTAAATCTGGCCAGGGGCGTCAGGGACAACAAGAAAGCCTTCTATAGGTATATCAGGGACTAGGGAAGATGTCAGCCTACTAAGGAAGGAAACATGAGACCAGGTCACCCAAAACATGGAGAGGCTGAGGTACTCAACAACATTTTTGCCTCAGTTTTCACTGGTAAAGTCTCTAACCACACCACCCAAGTTACAGAAGGCAGGGACTGAGAGAATGAGGCACTGCCCACTGTAGGAGGAGACCAAGTCCGAGACCAGCTGAGGAATCTGAATGTGCACAAGTCCATAGGACCTGATGAGATTCATCCAAGGGTCCTGAGAGAACTGGCAGATGTAGTTGCCAAGCCACTATCCATCATATTTGAGAAGTCGTGACAATCCGATGAAGTTCTCGCTGACTGGAAAAGTGGGAACATAACCCCCATTTTTAAAAAGGGAAAAAAAGAAGACCCAGGGAACTACAAGCTGGTCAGTCTCACCTCTGTGCCCGGCAAGATCATGGAGCACATCCTTCTGGAAACTCTGCTAAGGCACATGGCAAATAAGGAGGTGACCGGTGGCAGCCAACATGGGCCTTCTTGGCCACAAGGGCACATTGCTGGCTCATGGTCATCCTGTTGTCCACCAGGACTCCCACGTCCCTTTCCACAGAGCTGCTTTCTGGCAGGTCAGTCCCTAACCTGTACTGGTGCAGGGGGTTATTCCTCCCCAGGTGCAGGACCCTACACTTGTCTTTGTTGAACTTGATTAGTTTTCTCTCTGCCCAGCTCTCCAGCCTGTCCAGGTCATGCTGAATGGCAGCACAGCCTTCTGGTGTGTCAGCCACCCCTCCCAGTTTTGTGTCATCAGCAAACTTGCTGAGGGTACACTCTATCCCTTCATCCAGGTCATTGATGAATATGTTGAACAGGACTGGACCCAGTACTGACCCCTGGGGAACACCACTTGTCACAGACCTCCAACTAGACTCTGTGCCACTAATCACACAACCCTCTGAGCTCTATCTGCCAGCCAGTTTTCAATCCACCCCACTGTCCATTCATCTAACCCACTCTTCCTAAGCTTGCCTATGAGGATGATGTGGGAGACGGTGTTGAAAGCCTTGCTGAAGTCAAGGTAGAAAACATCCACTGCCCTCCCCTCATCTATCCATCCAGTCATGCCATCGTAGAAGGCTATCAGATTAGTCAGATATGACTTCCCCTTGGTGAATCCATGTTGGCTACTTCTGATAACCTTCTTTTCCTCCAGATTCTTTGAGATGACGCCCAGAATGAACTGTTCCATCATCTTTCTGGGGATGGAGGGGAGGCTGACTGGCCTGTAGTTTCCCGGGTCTTCCTTCTTGCCCTTTTTGAAGACTGGAGTGACGTGGGCTTTCGTCAGGCACCTCACCTGTTCTCCAGGACCTTTCAAAGCTGATGGAGAGTGGCCCAGCAATAACTTCTGCCAGCTCCCTCAGCACTCGCAGGTGCATCCCATCAGGACCCATGGACTTGTGGATGTCCAGTTTACTTAACTGATCTCTAACTTGATCCTCCTCAACCAAGGGAAAGTCCTCCTTCCTCCAGACTTTCTCTGTTACCTGTAAAGTCTGGGACGCCTGAGGGCTGGCCTGAGCAGTAAAGACTGAAGCAAAGAAGGCATTCAGTAACTCCACCTTCTCTGCATCATCTGTCACCATGGCCCCTGTCTCATTCAATAGTTTTTTCTCCAGTTTTCCTTTTGCCTCCGATGTACTTGAAGAAACCCTTCCTGTTGACCTTGACCTTGACATCCTCAGATAAGGCCTCTCTTCTGCATTGCAACTGCATTACTGTTGCTGTCCAGGCCAAAATTACATTTAGTTCATCAGCACAAGACTAATAACCTCTTCTCTTTGTGCAAGGCTCAATGCATTGCTCAGAGCAGCAAATCGTTTTGAGAACTGCTTCAAAGCAGCCGGTGCCAGCATGCTCATAGGAAGATCTCTTTAGAGAAATGGGGGTTTTACTAATGAGGGTGATGTATCCACAAATTTGAACCATTCTTGCAGTTTCCAGAGGAGAAAAAAAAAAGGGTTCTATCTGATGCTGTGGAGTGGAGTGACATGAGCTTGACATGAGCCTGACATGAGCCAACAATGTGTGCTCATAGCCCAGAAATCCAACTGTATCCTGGGCTGCATCAAAAGAAGGATGGCCAGCAGCTCAAGGGAGGTGATTCTGCCCTTCTACTCTGCTCTCATGAGACCGCACCTGGAATACTGTGTCCAGCTCTGGAGCCCCCACCATAAGAAGGACATGGACTTGTTGGAGCAGGTCCAGAGGAAGGCCACGAAGATGATCAGAGGATTAGAGCACCTCTGCTATGAGGACAGGCTGAGAGAGTTGGGGTTGTTCAGCCTGGAGAAGAGAAGGCTCTGGAGAGACCTTATAGCAGCTTTCCAGTACCTGAAAGGGGGCCTACAAGAATTCTGGAGAGGGACTTTTTACAAGGGTGTGTAGTGATAGGATGAGGGGTAATGGCTTCAAACTGGAAGAGGATAGATTTAGAATAGATCTCAGGAAGAAATTTTTCACTGTGAGGGTAGTGAGGCACAGGAACTGGTTGCCCAGGGAAGCTGTGGAGGCCCCATCCCTGGAAGTGTTCAAGGCCAGGTTGGATGGGGCTTTGAGCAACCAGATCTAGTGGGAGGTGTCCTTGCCCATGGCAAGAGGATTGGAACTAGGTGTTCTTTAATGTCCCTTCCAACCTAAACCATTCTATGATTCTATTATTCTTTGTTTTGAATTACATGTTCTTGGAGTTAGTTGCATAAATTCCACCTAAATTTGACCATAGGTTTCTCTATTGTCTTTTATATATTTGGGTCTTAGATATTTTTAAAAACATTAAGCAATGTTCTGAGAAAGAAATTACAATTTGGACTATACCTCCAGTATATCACTATATTACTTTTTGAAACATTGCATTTTCCTGTAGAGATTGACTTATCAATAGAATGTTAGGGATTCAAAGGGAGAATGTATCCTGATTACATGTCTTGTTGTTACTGCATAAAAAATTAGAGAAGCAAAGAGAGATATTTTCAAACATTGTGTCCTGGTTTGAGGTAAAACACTTTTTAGCTAGGTCTCTTCTAACTGCTGAAATTAACAGCCTATTGTACAGAAACTGTTTGCTCTCAGAGTCATAAGACCTGTGTTTATAGTTTATGCCAAGGAATGGTATGCAGAGAAGCTCTGCTTATACTTATTGCTGTAACAACCAAGGCCAGCCAACTTTGTTATTTGCCTCGTTGGAGGGTTGGAAGCAGAAAAATGTAGAGGGGTCGCACCCGTGGGGAGGAGCAGATAGGTGACCCAAACCTGACCAACAAGGGTATTCCATCCCATCTGCCTCATGCTCAGTATAAAAGCTGAGAGATCAAAGGGTCAGCTCCTTCTTCAGTGGCTGGCGTCCAAGGTGGACTCTGTCTTTTCGTCTGCCTTTGATGCTGATCCTGGATCCAGATCCAGAATCCAGTTCCCACCCGTCACTGAATCCAGTCTGGGGCTTCCCCCGTGCCTGCTGGTGTTGCAGTTGTCATTCTGGGAGCTTGATCCAGTTTTGTATATATTTCATTATTTTCTTTTTATTATTTTATTATTAATATTTCATTAAAGAGGTTTAGTTCCTTCTAAACTCATAAGTCTCTCTCTCTCTCTCTCTCTCCTGCCTCTCTTTGAAGAGAGGTGGGGGAGAGTATCTGTCGTCTACCTCAGTGGCCAATCCGGCACAAACCACGACACATTGAAATAAATTTTAAAAGAACAGGATTTTGGAGGATGAGGTTATGGTAATCTATGACTGATCCTTACTTACTGCCAAAGGGGGTTGTGTCTTTCTAAATGTGCTGGTTTGAAAAGGAACCTTAACTGACTTGTGATTGATTCACTCACTGTAGAAACAGAATAAACTACATATGCCCAGAAATGCGCTTGTATTTTATAATATACTGTATTAAAGAATGCAGGAGGAGGTAGAAAGAATTTCAGTAATAAGAGGTGTCATAGATATTCCAATTTACAGCTCATTGACAATCATGAGGAAGCATTGGGCTTCCTCTGATATTTGGACGAGTGTTCAAATAGACAATTTTTATCTACAGCTCATCCCTGATAAGTTGTTTATTTTTTTTTTCATAGATGTGTCTTTGGTGTAGTCCTTTACAAAATGCATTCCTGTATGAAATGTATCTTAGGCTTTCTTGGCAGGAGGACTACTCAGTAGAGGCATTATTAGCCTTGCTCTCCCCACACCAAGAGGTAAGGGAGGAGATGGAGGCGTAATCTGCATCCTGGTTCATGTAAGTTGAGGCAGCAGAAGAAGTAAAGACAAGCATATGCGTTTATCTTAAAATATTTGATAATATCTATTCTTGCAGTATAGGCCAAGAAGCTATAGGAGATACTGTACTTTCTGAGGAAACTTGGAAAAAGATTATTTAAAAGACAAAGGTCCTTATTTCTTCTGGATCAGTCTTCTCCCTCCCTATGTGTAAAGTGAAAATAAATAAATAAATAAATATGCTAAAGGTAAAAGTGACCTTATCAGAACTCCAGATATGACTTCAAATAAATACAACAGCATCAGAAAGACCATTCCAAGTCAAGTTGGAATGACATTTTTAGTGGTTTCATTCTTACCATTATTTTGAAGTTATCTTATGTAGAAAAAATAATCTGTGGTATGTTTTTGTTGTATGTTTCCAAAAATGATGTTTACTCATGTTGCGAGCTACAAACAGGGAAGCCACAGGAGATTTTTACATGGTTATAGCTGAAGGCTTAACATGACCTGTAGAACTTCTGGAATATTTAATGAGTAACCTTGTTGATCTTTAGTGCCGAAACTATTCCTGTCTTCTTGTTAACGGTCTTCAGGACAGAGTGGATGTTGGGATTTATTTTTAAATTCAGAACATACATTTTAGAAATCAGTGACATAAAAATTGACAACTTCCTTAAAGACAGTTTTGTTCAATACAGCTTGTTGTACAATACTATTCACACTTGCAGTCAGTGAGGTGCTGAGTTTTTCATAATGATTGCTCACCTAAGTTCCTGTATAAAAAACCAAGAACGTTACCCTCTCCATTTACATTAATTATGAAAGACAGAATGCAGCAAATTTTCTTCCCTTTTTTCTTTCTTTTTTGGGGGGGTTAGGTCTGTTCATTAAGATTTGTAGAAAACAGATGTGATTTTAATGCATTCAGACTTCATTGCTTATTGAACGATTTTCATTACTTTGAATTTAGAAAATAATCTTAAGCTGTTAGTGGACTTCAAATAGAAAGATACAAAGAACCTCAGTCTTCACCAGTTCCTACTAATACTAATTTTGTTTCCATAAGGACCTTTAATGTTACTGCCTAAAATTAACTGTGCGTGCCTTTTAGAATGTGTATTTAAAAGATATCCTGCTGCTATGGTAGAATTTTATTTTGTAAATTCTTGTAAACATGAAAAAATTAACTTGTACATCTGGTTTGGATAACATAAAATTTCTAGTATATACAGACACAAGTGCCTGTGCACACAGAGATACACAGACATGCTCATAATACGTAAAATATGTTGTCCACCTGCACAGCGCATGAGTTCAACCCATCCAAACTTAACATAACATATTACACTAATTTAAAAGCATTTTGGATCGATTTCTGTTTGATGAACTGCACTTTACTCCTTCCTTTCTTAACCTGTATATGAACAAGCTTTCTGTATTATAGCAGAATGACCTGAATGTCATTTAGGAAATTTGCATGCTGACTTAATTTTCAAGAAATAACAGAAATCTCTGCTTCTGTCAATAATTTTTTTCATTATGTACCAAACTTAGCTATAAATAAATTGAATATAGATTAACATATGTATCCTGTTTGCACAATGAAAGTACCTCAGATTATATAGTATGTATATGTGTGGAATTTGGATAATGAGGTAAAGTCTCTGTGCTCAAAGAACAATTAAAACTGGCCTCGCTATCTCTTGTGCAAACCAAGGGAGTGGAGACTCGCCTGGCTAGCACGGGATGCAGATAAGGAGGGGGCCCTGCGGAGGCAGGACAGCCCTGCTTTTGTCAGTGAAGACAAGATAACAGGAACTTGTGTAGTTCTTTGTTTCTTCGAAGGCTAACGTGCCCGACGACTGACCTCTGCCTCATTACCTGTGAAATGCATA
>VFFE01008903.1:258675-332346 GCA_008921705.1 Burhinus oedicnemus | reverse complement strand
GGTCACCCCCCCCCGGGTGAAATTGGCTGGAATATCTTGGGGGGGGAGGGAGAGCTTGAGGTTTTGAGAGATGAAGTCAAATCTCTCCCCTCTCCTCCGGCGTTCCCCCTTTGCTTGCGAAGATGCTGACAGGAGGCATGACTTGGCCGGCTCGGGGTCTTGGGGAGGTGGGACTGGAAAGTCGGAGCTGGACAGGGAATTGCCCGCCTGGCAGAAAATGTCTTTTCAGCCTCACGGTGGAAATCTGTGTTGGCAGTTCAAGCTGCCGGGGTCTGGAGACCGCAGCAAGTACCACAGGTTTCACAGTGCTTTGCTTACAGGCATACAATATGGGTGAGCCAGGCTGTATCCAAGAGCAAGAGCTCGCAGTGGATCCGTTTGAGGGGCCAGGGCTCCTCCAGCTCTGCACCTCTGGCATCTCTCTCTTGGGCTGCTCTAGTGCACGGGATGGGGTTGAGACAGAAGGATTTGTGGATGTTACCTTACAGGAGCAGGTCATGAAGCTGGGATGCTGCAGGAGCCTGGTCCCTAACCTTGGCTTCACCTCAGCCTTGAATCTGAACTCCTAAAACTAACCTGGACACTGAACCCCAGCCTAAACTGATCAGAAACCTTGTGCTTCTGCATGTCTTTCAGACCCTGAGCTTCAGACCTGGCTCGTCTCTGCTGGGCCAGGATGGGCCTCCAGTGGCAACACCCTAGAGAGAGAACGGAGCTGCGGAGTAGAGCCTGCTTCTCGTTATTGTCACTGCAGCCACCAGCCCACCGCGAAATCCAGCGAGGGATGGACAACAGAGAAATAACCGTATGAGTCTAGGAATGGAAAGGGAGCTGATCCTGCAGAGCCCTGGCAGCCGAGCAGCGGTGTGGGTCTTGCCAGCCTCCCTGGGTGAGGATAAAAGAGGCTGGCGGTGTGGCTGCCTTCAAGAAAAGCATGGCCGGAACGAGCGTGCACGTGTTCCTCGGTAGCCTGAACTGCTGCACGAAGTCCGCGGGCAGGCGTGGAGGGAATGCTTTCAGGTTCTCCTGTCGCGCTCTGGAGGAGGGTATGCCTGCGTGGGAGCGAACGCTGGGGTGCAGCATGCCCCTCCTAAATGGCGCGCCTCCGCGCCCCCCAAAGCGGTGCTCTGGGCTATACCTTTTCCTGCATTAAAATTGACCCACAGTCAATGCTAAGCAGCGTATCTCCTCAAGCTACAGGAACAATGTAGTTTGTGCAGCTGAGGCACATCAAAGTGATAAGCCAGACTTCGCCATTCAAGGGACAGTGTTCAAAAACAGAGAGAAAACATGGTCCCCGAGCAAGTGCTTTTGTAATATGCAGAAGTTTTGCCATAAAGACTGCCGCAAGATTTTGCTGGGTTTGACTTACGACTTTAAGGGTTGGTTATTTTAATGGATAGCCTACTGTTTCCCAAAACAATGAAAGCATTTAAAGGATGCTTGAAGGGGGAATATTCTGCAGGAGATACTGTTTTTTGAAGCATTCACCACTTTTGTGGAAAATTCAGATGACAGGTGCATAAATCTTTATTGACTTGGCCATTAAAATGTAAATAGGTGCAGTAACTGCAAAAAATTATATTGACACTAACAACAGTTATAAATATTCACAGCACAAAAGTTACAGTAAAATTTTTGACAGCAAATAGCTAAGCAAGAGCAGGAGAAACTTATCTTCCGGCCCCTCACACGTGGGCTGTAGAAAAGATAAATGCTGCTGCCACAGGCCAGGGGACAGTAAGCATTTATTCCAGTAGCTATGGTTGTGCCTGCCCTCCACTTCAGGTGTTTTTAAGAAAGTGTGAAACAAAATACAATATCAACCAGAATTTAAATATACAGCCAACAGAAAGCATGTACGGCTATCTTGGTAGATGATGATTTTGGCAAAGGTGACGGCTCGCATTTTTTTGCCAATAGCAATGTGATTTTAGGTCACTCCATTTTGTAGTGCCTTACTCAAGATACTTAAGGTGTCTCAGCTTAACCTTAGGCACCCAGGGAAGTATTCACCTCTAAAACACTGGCTTCCATTGCTTGGCAGGGAATGGTGCAGACTAAATGACCAGTGTTGCGAAGGAGATGCCATTGTCTCCAGCGTCCTGGGACTACCAGTTGTGTCTTCTTCTGTTTCACACTTCCAGGGGCAGAGTTAGAGCAGTGGGGCTTACGGGAATGTCAAGCTGCTCTTGCAGGAGACATCAGCCAATGGGTCTTCTCCCAAGGATGATGTCCTGAGAATGGAGAACCAAATAATCCATGTTATCTCCACCCAAACCTACAGTCTCCTGCCGAGGCTGTCTTTGGAGGAAATCCGAGTTGCTTTTTGACATACAGTCAAGCAGCATATACTGTATTGGATGTAGAAGCAAATTTTGGATTAAAACTGAGAATGTCTGAATGGAGCTGGACATAAATCTGACTGGTTACAGCAAATACCATTAAAATATGACAAGAGCACCAAGCCATCAAACATTTTAGGCTTAAAGGGAATTACCAAACAATTGCTAGCCTTCATGCATGCATTGGAAACACATTTAACTTTTAAAATTATTTTATCGTATTTTTGCAGATTTGGGAATGCAGATTTTCAAGTATTTCTTGCACAAAATTAAAGCCAGTCTTTCTAAACAAAATACATTTTCAGTTCTGTAATCCATGTTTGCAAAGTTGGGAACATAATTGCTCTTCACATCTCCCTGCAGAGAGAACATTCTTTAGTTATTCAAAACAGGACATTTTTCCCTAGCTGTGTCATTTGAAAAATATTTCTTTAAAACATTAGCAGTTTGCAGGGATTCTTCTGGCAATTGGTGCCCATGAGCTCCTTTTTCTTCATGATGCACAGGGAATATCCCCTTTCTTAACAGGTCTACCTGCAGCACATCAGTCTAGAAGGAGCTCCTTCATTCCACAGCAGGAGACCATCGCGTTGCAGAAAGTGAAAACGAAGACTTCCATCCTTACCTGAAGCTGACATTGGTTATTTGGTGGTTAAACAGAAACTTTCTGGGGAAAGTGGTGATAAGATGTAAACAGCCATTGTATCAAGTGCAATAAGGCTTTGCACCCTTCTGCAGTTACAACATGTGTAACGAAATGTGGTGTTTTCTTCTCTTCATGCCCACTCTGGCCTTCCCCAGGTTCCTCATGGTGCTGTTGAAGGTAAAGACTGCAACTTCTGCTGCCCTTTACTGGGCATTCAAGCTTGCTATCCACACTTGCTTCAGCCTCCCTGGAGATCAGACGTTTGAGGTTTTTTTCTCTTTCTCTCATTCCTTCTCTCTCCACGTTGCCTGCCAGCGGCTGTCCTCAGCCGGCAGTACCTACAGCCTGCCTCAGTCCATTGCAGGGTAAAGACAATCCTTTTGGCAAAATGCAGAAAGCAGAGGGAAAAATAAGTGTCTGATAATTTTGCTATGCTCACGCGTCTCAGGTGAGTTCAGGCAGCTCCATACAGGTCCCACCAACACTTCCGTGTCACAATTTGGCTCTACGAAAGCAGAGCTCTTGCATGGAAGGCAGTCATTTACATGGCTGGTAGCTGCACGTTTTTGGCAGGCACATCAACTGGGACCAAGCTGTCAGGCCCAAGCCCCAAAAGGTGTCTTGAAAGGAAGCCTCAGGCTTTATATGTCCCCAGTGGGGGTACACAGCCAATCTTGGAGAATGATTTGTCAGAAGAGACCCTGTAAATAGGCAAGTGTAGTGTTGACAAAGTCAATCGAGGCATGCCCGTTTACAAAAACAGAAGATGAAGAAGAATCCAGCCTCCTGCAGCACAGACATAAGGGAGCAATTACAGACATCAGCTTCAGTAATTTAGCAACAAGTATGAGTCAGGATGAAACACATTCAGCACCAATTCAGGAAGAAGGGCTTGTGGGATGGCTCTGCAGTATTGAGAACATAGTGCCACCTAAAACTGATGAGCAAGCAGTACAGAGGAAGAAGTAGTGATACTAAGACACTTTCTTAGACATTTTAAGAAAGTCTTAGGATGCTTTATAGGAATGTGCAAAGCATTTGATACTGTCCCACATGACATCCTTGTCTCTAAATTAGAGGGACATGGATTTAATGGATGGACCAATCGGTGGATAAGGAATTGACTGGATGGTCACACTCAAAGAGTTGCAGTCAATGGCTTGATGTCCAAGTGGAGGCCAGTGATGAGTGGTGTTCCTCAGGGGTTGGTACTGGAACCAGCATAACATCTCTGTCAGCAACATGGACAGTGGGATTGAGTGCACCCTCAGCAAGTTTGCCAATGACACCAAAATGTGTGGTGTGGTCAACATGCTGGAGGGAAGCAATGCCATCCAGAGGGACCTGGACAGGCTTGAGAGGTGGGCCCGTGCAAACCTCATGAAGTTCAACAAGGCCAAATGCAATGTCCTGCATGTGGGTCGGGGCAATCCCAAGCACAAATACAGACAGGGCTGAGAATGGATTGAGACCTGCCCCTGAGGAGAAGGACTTAGGGTGTTGGTGGATGAGAAGTTCAACATGAGCCAGCAATGTGCCCTTGCAGCCCAGAAAGCCAACCGCATCCTGGGCTGCATTAAAACCATCATGGCCAGCAGGTCAAGGGAGGTGATTCTGGCCCTCTACTCTGCTCTCATGAGATCCCACCTGGAGTCCCGTGCCCAGCTCTGGAGACCTCAGCACAGGAAAGACGTGGACCTGTTGGAGCGAATCCAGAGGAGGGCCACGAAGATGATCAGAGGATTAGAGCACCTCTGCTATGAGGATGGGCTGAGACAGTTGGGGTTGTTCAGCCTGCAGAAGAGAAGTCTCCGAGGAGACCTTAGAGCAGCCTTCCAATATCTGAAAAGGGCCCACAAGAAACCTGGAGAGGGACTTTTTACAAAGGCAGGTAGTGATAGGATGAGGGATAATGGCTTCAAACTGGAAGAGGGTAGATTTAGAATACATATTAGGAAGAAATTTTTCACTATGAGGATGGTGAGGCACCAGAACAGGTTGCCCAGGGAAGTTGTGGAGGCCCCATCCCTGGAAGTGTTCAAGGCCAGGTTGGATGAGGCTTTGAGCAACCTGGTCTAGTGGGAGGTGTCCCTGCCCATGGCAGGGGGGTTGGAACTAGATGGTCTTTAAGGTCCCTTCTGACCCAAACCATTCTATGATGATTCTGTGATTGCACATCATGCTTTATGAATTATGCTCAGTAAATTAAGGCTTTTGGCTTATGTTAGGCCAAAAAGAGATGTCAAGGGAATAAGAATCAAAAGAAGTATTTTTAGGTGAGAAAAGTGATAAAAGGAGTGAACTTTATACCTCTAACAACACAAACTAACCAGTTACAAGGTCAAAACTGGTACAGAGATTAACAAAATTGAGGTGAAGGTTACACTCAGTCCTCCCAGAAGCCAAATGGCCACTAGATATACCCACTCGCCATGTTTGTTTTAGTGCTGTTTTATAATAATTATCAGATGATAAGGAAAGAGCTCTGCTGTGCCGTGATGTTTCTTGGCCCCTGGATTGTTCCTTGCTACAGGGACAATGAAGTTGTTGATTCTTTGCAGCTTTACTTCTGAAGCTTGTGCAGCTTTGTCCCAAAAGCCAACTGTGTGGAGGCAGTGTGAGGCGGAGGGATGTCCTTTATGCCATTTCCCTTCAGAGCAGGCATGTAATATCTGGCTTTTATCAGTAACTTTGATACAAATATGCTTTTCATAACTTTTCCTATTTCTCAGCAAATACCTTGATTTAAAAGGGAAATTTCCAGCTGTTTTGTAGGCAGGGTGGAGCATCTGGAAAAGATAAGAGGTCAGAAAGCAGAAAAATACACAAAGAGCATACCTAGATTATTTCAGGAGAAGCATTGTTACGTCTCCAGATGATACAAGTTTTGACACACAGTATGAAAAATGGAGCCACACAATTTTATAAACTTCACCTTCAGACAATTAACCCTGCACATATGCCAAGTCACTCAGATTGGTTTGTCACAGTCTATGCTTTCTCTTTTTAAAATTGCTTTCTTTCTTTGTAGTTCTGAATACCAGCGCCAAATTCTGTCCTGGTGTCTCTGGAATACCTGGACATTTTCTTAAGGTCAGTAGGCAACTTACAATTACCTTGGGAGAAATTAGATCATTTCTTCTTCTGGGAGGATCAATGTGAGGGGTTAAGAAACATATGTGAGGCCACCCCTTGTCCATGGTTTTCTGTTACTTGGCTTCTGTCAAGGAGCGTGGTGGAGCTGCATCTTAACATTTGAACACCACAGCATTCGATACTGTTTCCATTTTCCTTTCTTGACTGTGCCATGATTTGTTTTCACTAGATTTCTCCTAAGTCTGCCCTGAAGCAAGTACAGGCAGAATTGGGATCCTGGCCTATTCCCCAGCACTGGCAGAAGTCACCTTTTGTCATCACAGGTTTGTAGGTGTTCACATAAGAAGTAGGGGGAAGCAAGCAAATTCCAGCTTTTCTGTTATGCAGGTGCAGCTATCTGCATATGTGACAGATGCAGACTCCTGGCTGACAGGTAACTACTTATTGTGCAGTATTTTCAGGGGCTCCTGCGCGTCCTCAGCTTATGGATAGAAGGATTGGGAAGCCTCAGGTGTGAGACAGCTGATGGACTATGGACAATATGGATGCTGCAGAGGGAGGACAGGATGTGGAACTTTCACTGCAATGGAAAGTGATATTACGTTAGTGTGACACAACAGCGCAGGATAAGTGGAGGCGCCACAGGGTCATGTCAGGGACCTGCTAATTCCATCATTAACTTAAGGGTACAAATTGCAGGACCTGATTCCCAGTGGGAGGATGAAAGAAGATAGCCTGGGAGACCCAGAGGAATCCCTACTTTAAACAGTACAGAGGAGGACAAGGGACAGTGTGAAGACAGTCACAGAGGCCACGGTCAGCCCAGGAGCTCCTTGATAAATAGCCATGCTCAAGGTGGCAAAATGAAATCATGCACACAGCGAAAGGAACTTTGAGGTACACTGCATGAATTTTGAACCAATGTGTTTTCTCTTGACGTGGTTCCTAGGTTGCCTTCTCCTTCTCTAAACAATGACTCCTCTTCATGCCTCCAGAAAAAAGAAGATTGATTTTTAAAGTAGCCATTTATGTTACAACAGCATACTAGTGATAAAAAGGGGAAAAATTTACAACAGTGTAATAGTCAGTGTGTTTTGGTGAATAGCATTAAGCTGTATAAAGCAATAACTTTTAAAAAACAATTCATGACAGATAAAGTATAATGACAACAAATCTTAAAACAACCCAAGAAACAAGACTGATACTTAGAGCATATCTTGTGCCCACCTCAGTGCCAGTCTAGGCAGAGGTCTTGATTTTTAAGGGCAGCCTGTTGCATGTTGCGTACAAGTACCTGTTACATGAGCATGCAAAAGATCTAGCTCCAGCTTGGAGGCCCAGCTGTTGTTTCTGGAGTAGACTCCTTCCCTGTGATGCTGGGGAATGGAGCGGATGTGAACTGCTCACTCAGACTCTGCTTGTTTCTTGGATGAGCTGAGAGAGGTGGACAAGAGTGACCCTTCTTGCCTTGCGGAGGATTTTTTGCTTTGCACCCACATCCCTTCTTTCTGGAAGAGCAATCTCAGCACTGTTTCCTGGAGACACCCTTTGCTTATCCTTCTCAGGTTCCTTCAGTGAGCAGCCTCGTATCCTCCACAACCATACGACAATTTCCTCAGCCATTGTGTGAGGACCTCTGTTCCTTTAAACGGAGGAGCAGCGAACAGTTGGGGACTCAATCCGTGTCAGTCTTACCATCCATAACAAGCACTGCCTGTCAGGCCCCTAGCACACCCTCCTACCCTTCCTAGGGTCTTGACTGCTTGGGCTCAGGGCCAGCTTAGGTACTGGGTGCAGGCATCACGTCTTGAATCAAAGAGGTATTTGAGAAAATGCCGTGAGAAGCCTCGGTGGCAAAGGCCGTCCTCCTCTCAGGAGATGCTTTTAAGCTGGGCACTCTACCTGTGCTCTCTGCCTGAGCTACACTGCAGCTACGTTGCAGCCATGCCCATGCCCATGTGCCTGTGTTCCAAGCTGGCCACCCACTGTAGATGGGCTCAGGTCAAGGAATGCAAGAAGCATACGCAGCCTGTTCCCAAAGTCTCCTGGCAGTGGAACCAAAGCACCATATGCTCAAGCAGCAGGAGCAAAAGGGTGAGCTCAAAGCAAAGGGAGTTGAGGGCAGAAGGGCAAGGAAGTGCACAGAAAAGACACCAGGACATCTTGCTTCATGCTCCACCATTCCTCGTGGAGCACTGATGGATAATGCGTGGCTACTTCCTCTCCCTGCAGCCCCGAGGAGGTGCCGCTTCCACTTCACTTTCTGATACCCTGCCCCCGAGGTGGCTACTGCTTACAGGCATCTTCCCCTCCCTCTTATTGCTTTTGGCCACCATCACCCCCACCTGTCTCTGCCTTACGGTCTCTTCTAGGGCCTTGCTGTGTTAGCTGCCTGCTCAGCCCACTGTGCAGGTGAAGCCAGTAACAGTATCAGCAACAAGCATCGGGGCAAAGAGATCAGGTCCTGTACGTGTGCCATTGTCCCCAGCACAGAGCACATGGCAGGCAAGCCCCGGCGCCACTGTCACTGGCACATAAGGCACAAAGGTTGCCTGCATCACTGGCCCTTCACACTGGGCCTGCTGGAACCAGACCATAGACACACAGATTTTTAAGTAACAGCAATCAACTAGGGCTTTCCTTTTTTAACATGTATAGCTGAGGCTGATAATGTTTCTAACGGTTGATTGCCTTTGAAATGTATGGTTCTATTCCATGTTTGTCCTGAATTATATATATTTGTTAATGTTTCTTTTTTTTACTGGCAACCAACAGAAATATGCCTGTATCAGGAAGTGAGATAAAGGGTTTATTGACTCCTTTGAAAGAATTTTTAATGATGTAAAAGTCACTTATATTCAGTGCTCAATCTCACATGGCAAAAGGAAACATAAAAAAGGGGCTGCATAAACATCAGCACTACAACACACTGTGGAAATGTTCTCTGAAGACCTCCCTACACTGTCCAGCTTCTCCTGGGGCTTCTGACCTGGTGCTCGAGTTGCAGATCAGCACCGGAACATCCCACGTCTTCCTGCCACCATGTTGACTTCATGGATGAGGGAAGCAAAGTGTGCCATCAGTCCATGGGATTCACTGCAGGCATCTCAGTGACACTCGTGTGAATGTCCCCCATGGGGAAGGACTCAGCAAGTCTCTTGTTCATCACTTTGGTGCCTGAGAACCTACAGCCTTTAGAAAATGAAGGAAGTCTCGCTGTCTCTTGTCTTTGTCCATTTCAGGGACGCAATTTGCTTGTTTTCCTTCCAGCTTGCATTTTACAGTCCTCTCTGAGTCCCAGCCCAGCCTGCAGACAAGCGCAGGATCTTTTATCTCACGGGCCACCTTTGGGGAGGTTGTCACGTGGCAGTTGCACAATGTACCTAAGTGAAGGAGCCACGTGGACTGCACAAGTCACATGAAGCCAAACTAAATTATATACTGGTTTTTTACTAGGTTCTGCTAACTTCAGAAGCACGGCAAGGGTCTGTGTAATACTTACGACTTACTGACTGAAGATTATTCCTATGCAGGAGCAGGACAAAAGAGATGCATGGTGGGTGCACCATGGAGGTGGTACCATAGGGAAAGAACTTCACTATTTCCATGCAGGAATGAGAGAACCAGGTACACCTTTCAGGGACATGTTTTGATGCAGGATTCATGTTTTAGCGCCTGGATAACACCACTGACATTCAGAGCATTGCTGTAGTTGGTAAGGTAGTACCAAATCAAACACAAGAGTTCTACATTTACTTTCTCCTGAAGATTCTTCTGTCAAATTGGGTCAACTTCTAAGTAAAGAAAGAGAGCATTTTAATCTGTCAGCACTGCAAACCTAGCCTGGGATTTGAAAATTACTTTTGTGCTTAGAAATGTTGTGGACTCTGAATTTGGCAAACAGTACTGTTGGTGCATAAGATATAATGGTATTATAATCCAAAACCTGATAATTTCTGCTTTGCTTAGCTTACCATTATTTTAGCAAATATTTGCTTTGGTGGGTTTTGGGGGTAACATGAGCAAATAAAAGCTCCATAAAGACATTTTTGCCAACATTGAAAACAAAAAATAAACCAATATCTCCCCATTTTTTTAAGCAGTAGCATTTGTCACCTTTATAAAAATACTGTCTATTATAGACATGAAGGCAGATCATAAAACTCCTCTGCCCAGATCTGCAGGGGAATCAAACAGATGGCAGAGCCCACTGCAGTTTGGATGAAGACTTCATAGCTAGATATGCAAGAGAATAGTAAAGTGGTTTCAAGGTCAGCAATAAGGTGAAAACTGTGGCCAGATTTTCTTCAGCTAGAAGCACGTGCAGCCTTTCTCACGCATTTACAGGAAATGCACCAAACACAGAAATTCCTTCACTACCAGGAGCAAATGCCCTCGGTGCAAGACGTTATTGCAACAGGGGGAGAATTTGCTTGCTTAACTGGCATTTTTTAAATGCATATTCTATGCTAATTTTTTTCACATAGATATTCATGACTGTTTATGTGTGTATATGCATGTGGGTTTTTTTAATTCAGTTAGACCTGCAGGTGGTCATACAGCAGATTGTAAATAATCTTAGTTATGACTTTTGGCAATAACAATGATTCTCAAATAATAGTTATTGTTTTTCAATTAGTTCTGAGCCCAACACACATCTAGAGCTGTTGGCAGCCAATTTTTTCCTCTGTGCTTGTGTCTTTTATGCCCCCACAAATCTCTGAATTGAGTAGTTATGGCTTTAAATGGAAAATTTCCTCCCTGATTTGTTGTGTTCTTTTAAAAATAACCCCCCCTGGCAATCTAGCTTGTGATATCCATCAGGCTCAGCTACAGAGATCTGCATGCTGTATTTCTCTCTCGTTTATGTCATTAGTCTGGTTTTAGTTAATTTTCACTTCCAGATGTCTCTTGTGCCTGTTTTTTTCTGGTTAAGAGGACATAAATTACCTTGATAAGCCAGAGCTGTTTGCTCTGTTTTACTTGTTTAATTTCTGGATACGTTCTACAGAGCCTGATCCCTCATCATCACAAAATAGCTTTTACTGGCTTACAACACAGATTTCACTACAGTTATTTAGTGGCATGAAATATGCACAACTGACTGAAGAATCAGGCTTGTAGTCTGAGTGTTTGTCTCCTCTTTTGTTGAAGAGGCACAAAAACCTGCTGTGAAGAGGGTTGGATCCAGCTCCCAGACCGCGAGAAATAAGACGACTCTGGTTAGCATAACTGGAAGAAGGAAGGTGTGGGTTACTGTTGTGAAGGTTGACTCCTACTTGCTAATTTAGGGTGTTATCTTCAGAAAGCAATGCTAAACTGCATCACGTTTAGTATCTCCCTTCCATGAAAGGCAAGGGCTTTGGCTTTACTCATTATCAGTGACAGGTGTTGTACAACAGCGTTAGCGGACCTGCAGTGGGGTGGCTGCCAAGCAAATCAGTTCTGTGCTGCATCATCTTCTGCTGAATCACTTCTGGTCCTGAGGTTTCCCCCTGAGGGAGCAGAGGATGATGCCAGGGTCCAGGTAGCTCCTCCAGGTTTTTTCCTGCAGGGGTTTCTGAAGAAGGGTCGTTGGGGTGCAGTGGTGTCAATTATGCCTTAGTGGACTTGAGCAGATCCCTTACAACAGTTCCTCAGTTATGGGTGGGCTAGGTGCCTTTGCCTGTAGATATTTAGCTGATGGATTATATAAAGCACTGCAGCAATTGAATACTTCCTGCTGCTTTTCCAAAGAACTGCTGCAGGGACACTCATGCATCGCATACAAGGATCCCAGGGCACCTTGTACTTTTCTCTGGAGGCTTTGAAAACTTAAAGAGATGAGATACAGTGATCTTAGAAAAAGCCTCGGAACTGGTCCACAAGTACTACATTTGAGTGGCAGGGACAGCCCCTGCCCTGTTCGATGCTGCCATTTCCCCACTGGTAACCCAGGGCTAACTAAGATTCAGCCATAGGCAGTCAAAAAATAGAAAAATTCTAAAATTTTCCAAAGCTTGCAAAAATATGCAGTCATTACTACTTCTTCTCTAACCAAAAAGGTGCTGATTCAGGGGCCTGTTCTTTGTAATTACCATCTCCAGACAGTTCTTGGTGGGCAAGTCCACTTACAGCAGCATTTGCTTCACTTAGAGACCAGCTGCAGGTCCCTCTTGGGCACCTTCTTCATGCCAACCAGCTCAGCTGACTAGAGGTTGAGAAAAGCAGTCACAGAGCAGCTGATGCACATACCGACATTTATCACTGTGGTTGCATATTAATTGTTACTCAGACTTGCATTGTCAAATGCACTATTTTTGGTTTTAGGCTAGTCAGCCCAGGTCTTGAGCTCATGCTGATCAAGGATCATGAAGGAGACCGTGCAGCAAGTCAGTGAGATTTGTATGCTGAAAGTTACTCGTGCTTTGAGAGCCTGCCAAAAATAATGTTTCAGAGGGCATGTATAACACTGCCAAAATCAAGCTGATGAATGGCTGTATCATTGAATTTGGATGCAGAATGAGGGTCAAGTTCAGAACAGTCTAGCAGTAGGCTATTCACACAATCTAAGCAGGATGGGGCCACGGCATTTTGTAATCAACACTTATTAAAAATAAGTTGTTTAGCTCTGTTTTATTCTAAAGTGCCATAGAGGGAGGGCAGAGAGGAATTAAATCTGGAAGGTAGATGACAAGGCAAGCTTAGGGCCATACAGTGCCAGGCTTATCTGAGCATTTGGGAGTTTCCTCTGGTTAGGCACAGTAAAACAAGGAAGGGAAATGCTGATGGACTCTTCTGGAACGTGTACACAACTGGGAGTTGGTTCTGCAACACTGATGTTCACTCTTCCAGCCATATAGTTGTTCATGTTTAATATTAAATCAAAACACGGGAATAAGTCTGTAGATGAAATACTGCATGCTATTTTTCCTGAAGATGAGAGGAGTTTGAATTTTAATACTGAGGGTTAGTTCTGAAAGCATACAGCCTTGCGTTTCATTTTTTTATTGAAGAATTTGATCTCCCTGGGTAACATGCAGGTGATACAGCAAGAAGCACATCACTTTTTCCTATCTGGAGAAAGATGGGGAATAAAAACACAGATCAGGTACAGAAGGTGTCAGGTCTTGGCTGAATACCCTTCCCTCTTAGCCTTTGCCAATTCCATTTACATTCTTCTCTTTAACCAGTGGGTGCTTTCCCATTGCTTTTGACTGAAAGAACATTTTTACGGCAAGTTACTTTGGGCTCAAGCCAGTTTTAACCAGTTTTATAGTCAAATACCCATGTGACCAGGTGTCATGGTTTAACCCCCAGTCCACAACTAGGACCACGCAGCCGCTGGCTCACTCCCCTGGTTGGGATGGGGGAGAGAATCAGAAGAGTAAAAGTGAGAAAACTCGTGAGTTCAGATAAAGTCAGTTTTATAGGTAGAGCAAAAGCCGTGCACACAAGCAAAGCAAAACAAGGAATTCATTCACTGCTTCCCATCGTCAGGCAGGTGTTCAGCCATCTCCAGGAAAGCAGGGCTCCATCATGCGTAACAGTTACTTGGGAAAACAAAATGCCATAACTCCTAATGTCCCCTGCTTCCCTCCTCTTCCCCCAAATTTATATACTGAGCCTGATGTCATATGGTATGGAATATTCCTTTGGCCAGCTGGGGTCAGCTGTGTGTCCTCCCAGCTGTTTGTGCACTCCCAGCCTACTTGCTGACGGGACGATGTGAGGAGCAGAAAAGACCTTGACTGCTTAGCAACAACCAAAAACATCAGTGTTTTACCAACACAGTTTTCATCTCAAATCCAAAACATAGCACTATACCAGCTGCTAGTAAGAAAGTCAGCTCTGTCGCAGCTGAAACCGTGACACCAGGAGAGATACCACAGTAACTGAAGTCCACCATGACGACTGCTGAGAAGAAAACTAAAAACCTACCTAAGAGATAATACTGCCTAAAGTAGCTACCAACCACGATACTGCTAATTGCTATTAACTTATGAGAAGTGCAATATCATTTCTAACACACATGAAGGACAGTGCATGGAGGTATGCTGGGAATGCCATGGACAATTTACCTAAAATAACCGAATATATGGTAATTCTAGCTACACCCTACTACGATTTTTGTGACCTCAGTGGTATCCTTTCTTATACATCAGTCATAAGCTTTTGGAGTGATGACTAACCCATCCAAATCCATGGAAAAAGGGCCAGTCCTTGGTGTGGCACTGTGTCCAGATAATGACGTAACAGACAGATGACTAAGAAAACTGCTTAATGTAAATTAGTTGTTTGTAAACAGAAAACTCATGTGAGAGCTCATGATGCACATGGCTCAATGGAAAACGAATACAATAAGAAAACAGCAAATGTAATTAAATGGAGTTTAGAGCTGAGGCTATCTAACCAAATCATCTGTATAGTGTTGTTGTATAGTATCTGGTGATGGACAAATCCATCCCATTGGATCTGGACATACTGGTTTAATAGATATTAGTTGGTTCTACATCTGTGCTTAGATTACTAAGTGGCTTGTGCAAGGTAAATTAAATCTCATGGCAGAACATTACATTAGAAACATTAGCTAGCTTTACAGACTCAAATGCTTGCAGAGCTATTCCAAATCACGAGTGATGATTTATACCAATCTTTTTATTAATTTATTGCCTGCCCCTAAATTGGAGAGTTGCTCTTCAGATAAACTGAACTGAACTCCAGGAAGACAGAGGGCCGTGATTCAACATAGTAAAAAGGGTAATAAGGATTGAAGAGTTTGTGAATGATGTATTAGTTTACAGTTTGAATTCAGCTCCAGCAGAAATCTTGCCAAGATACCCAATTCTCTTTCCACGCTTACCTTTGGACAGCAGATCTGGAAGCTGTCCATTTCATTTAGTGAACGGTTAGATTTTGAACTATGTACCAGTTATCTGTTTCTCCCTCTTCCACCCAAACAAGCCCATGTCAGTTATCTCTAAGGTCAGAGCTAGAGCAGGGCTGTGCACATAGGGAGTTTGTCTTTAGCTGCACCCTTCTGCCCAGCTCCTGCTCAGACGCCTCATTCTGTGCTCCAGGGCTGGACCACAAACACCTCATCTCTGGTCAAGGACTTCACCACATCTCAAGGATTCATCCTCTTCTTCACCATCGCCAGCCATCAGTCATGTGGGGCTGGGCTAAAAGTGTTGGCTGCTTTGTTCCCTGGTCTCCTTGTGCTTCCTCACGTTCTCCCAAACACCCCTTGCCCGCACGGTGAGGGTTAAACCTAGCTGGTACCATTTCCTGCAGCGTGTGTTTGACTGTGTACAAGCACTGATGAGCTACAGTCCCTCTCCAAATACCCCTGCAAACAAACTGGCAATTCAAATGTTTGCTGAAAAACAAAGGAAAGGGATGCAAGCCTGGCTGAGCAGGATCATCTGTCTGCTTAGGCACAAAAACTTGAGGGGACCTTTCTCCATCGTTTTCTCAGCTAATTTCCAGCTACATGCTCAACTGCTTACCTAACTGATCACCCACTCTCAGTGTCTATGATCAAAATATATTGATAGTCTCCAGAGTGAACTGTGTTTCATTCTCCTGGGCGAAACTGAATGTGACAATGCTGCAAAGCCTGGAGGGTGAAGGTGGGCCTTCATAGGAGGGAGGAAGAAGAGGTGGCTATACTTTCATTGGACAAAGAGGTCACATTTTTAAAGGTGAGATCTTTCATCTTTCATTTCCTAGGTACAATCTGACCGGTGCTTTGAAGTGCATTGCTGCTCTAGCTGTAAATAAAGAAATTTAAATTTAAGTCAGTCTATGAAGTAGCACTCAACACTGTAGCTTACATGGCATCTCCTTTTTTGAGCCTCATAAAAAGCAAATTTATACCAAGAGGTATTGCCTTACAACTGGTGTCAGATTCTTGTAGAATCGGAGATTGGAAATTAACATCTCGGCAATGGTGAAAACTTCTTTGTGTTTGGAGAGCAGGACGTTAAATGGCTAGCCTGCGTCAATTTTTCCCACTTCAGCTGTGCAGCAGTGCTAAAAACAGACAAAAACAGCAACAGCTTGCCTGCTTTTATGAATTCAGGTTGCCCTAGTTTATATGGATGTACGTGCATGTGCGTATGTATGTGCAATTACTCTGGGTGAATGGAAAGGAGATCTCCACCTAGAAAAACTGTCATGTACTTGGTGGCTGTTACAGGCTTAGAGGGACACTGGCAAAGGTTGGTTAATGCAACTGCAAAAAATGTGTCTCATAAATCAGAAAAAAGGACTGTGATGTATTTGGGGTAGCCAGTTGTGCTTTGTGAATAGGGGAGAGAGCAGTGCTGCTGGACACAGAGTATAGCTGTATATACCATATACAGATGGTGTAGATGAAGACCCACATGGCTAGGCTTGCCTTTGCCGTATTGGGCAGGTGGCCCTTGGTGTGGTCTAAAGGAGTAAAGCAGCTCAGTGGCCTTTTTTATCAAATTTATCAAAATGAATAACAGAGTAAACATAAACTGAAGCAAGCATGCTACTTAGTTTATTTACAAAACTAATAAAAATGCAAAAACTATGGTAATTAAATTATGTTCTCGAGTAAGAATGAATCAATAGATTAATAGCTTCAAAGTGCTTCCATACCAAATTAACACAATAAGCAATCAAATCAGATGATGAGGCTGTCAATTCCACTTTCAGTCCTTGTCACTAATGAAGTTGTGCTGAGTGAGTCACAGGAAAAGTTGTTTGCTTTCAGACCAAAAGTATCCGGCATCCTACCCAAAACACTCCTTTCACTTGGCTGGGGAGGAGCACGGGTCACACCACATATTTGATTTGGACTTAGACCCTTAGCAAGCAAGAACGACAGAGGTGAGTAATATGCCTCTTTCAACCTAAGTTACGTGCAGCTATCCAGGTACAAACAATAACTCTTCACATAACACTTCTTACAGTCCTGTGGCTGTCTCAGGATGATGGGTGTCGTTACCAATTCCCCTGCCCATGCGCGCAGTTTGTAGGATAGCAGATCTACCCGCTTAACACAGACGGGATCGCTAAATAATGCACGACGGCAGCTTCTGAACAGCTTTCAACCTCATCAGAACTTCCTGACTAACTCAGTGGCAGGCTGACATTTATTTTTATGAAACTGTGAAAGGTGTTTCTCCCTGAGCTGTACACAAACACTCATTTGTAACCGGGGGAGGAGGGTGGCGGGAGGAAGAGAGAAAATAATTCGCCTGAAGTCACCCTGGCAGAAGAGCGATTCAGTGAGGAGCCAGCGACTTCGCCTGCGAGCCAGGCGAGTGCCTGCTGGCCTGGGCGGCACCATGCCCAGGAGCTGGGCAAGTGCCTGCTGACCCGGGCTGGACCATGCTGAGTCCCCGGAGCAGAGCTGCTCAGGCGCCACTTGATTCACCACTGGTGACACACAAATTAATGGGAGGCAATATGGGGAAAAATAGGGAAGGATGGAGAATGTGCTGCTCAAAAATCCCCAGGAAAATGTATGCTAGGAGAGGCTGTGATTTCTGATGACTGTAGAATTCTCTTCCTGAAAGAAAGCTGAACCCCAATGAGTGCCGGGGATAAGAAGGGCTGGATTTATCCTGCATAGAGATATGCTGAGAAAAAAGTCTCTGGATATTTCTCTCACTAAAATATCTCACTAGGAGAGTTCAAAGGCAGATACTAGCAGGCTTTATCAAAAGAAAGAGCTTTCAACCCATCAGAGAGCAACAATGTGCTGCCCAAGGAATATGAAGATAAGCTACTATAATTTCACGCTGTGTTATTTTATTCCATGAGACAAACTATTACTTGCTTTCACAAATTTATAATGGTGACCATACAAATTACGGTTTGATGTCACAGGCAGTCTCACGGTTTAGCTACTAGGGGAGAGAAAAAGGTAATTGCAAAATGTACAATGACAATAAAACAGCAAAGCTAGGTGGTTATGTTAGCAATTATTCCTGATGTGTGAATGTTTCCACTATATCTAATTTTCAAGAGGAAAATTTCTTTTAAAGAAAAATCCTTCACAGAATTGTGATAAGGGGCAGATGAAATGGATGGTGAACCTCGTGGTGAGTTGGGTGAGCAGCATGAACGAGAGGTAGCAGGGAAGTTAGCTGAGATGTCACTTGTTGCTTCCTGACAGCTTCAGGCAGAGGATGTCAGTCGAGGATTGACTCTGAAGCGAGCAGGCATCAGCCTGGCTGTCATTGCTGGGGAAGTAGCTGCTGTGTTGCAGTCTTTGGATATGCAGTAAACAGACAATGCAAGAAAACAGTTCAACATCACTCCTCTGAGCAGATCACCATACGCAACAGCCAGAAATTTCTAGGAGGTGGTGAGGGGAAAGCCCCCGCAGCAAGTCTGTGTGGGTGGCTAGCCGGAGCACAGTGGTCTGCTTCTTTTCTGATACTGTTCTAAAAAGTTGGGAGGATACTGAAGACAACCTCTCTGGGACAATGGCATTGACTTTAGTAACTCTTTTAAGTGTAGATGAGCCAAGAGAAAATGGGTTGTGGGGCAAAATAAAATGCTCTAAGTCATTCTGACTATTGCAGTAGGTGCTTGTTTAATGTGGCTGGGAATACTGTTATTAAAATAAATATTTGTTGCTAAGATACCCTCGTAGTTCAATAGCCTTGAAATCTAGTTTGTGTCATTAGGCTGGAGGTGCAGATATTTTATAGATATGTCATTACAGCCATTGCAGACAGACCTAGGAGGCAGGGAGGGAACTCCTCAAACACTAATAAGAAATAAAGCAGTTACTAGCAGCAGCTCTGACCTGGAGGGCAAAGCTATCCTTGGAAGAAAAGCAGTTTGCTGAGTGGGAGCAAGAGAGAAGAGTGAGCAGGAAAGCAGTGGTAAAAGAGGAGGGAGAAAAGCAGCAGGATGAGCCACAAGGGAAGGGAGCGTGCTGCAGCACGCCGGCCTGATAAATGCCACAGCAGACCTGGCACTGCCGACGTAGGCTGGGTTCACTTCAGCCAGTGAGGAGGAACAGCAGAGGCAGAGCTTGGAGACCGAGGGCTGGTCTTCTGACACCAAGGATCCATCATCTTTGCTACACGAATTGCAGGAGTTTTACTTGAGTCTGGCTCGGGTCTTGTCCATGAGCTGAGGTCCAGGCAGTGGCTGGAGCACCACAGATGTACTCCTATGGTGTGTCTCCTGAGTTAGCGTTGTCCAAGCACAAACAAGCACCCAAAGGTATCTGATTAGGTCAGCATAAGCCTACTTTTTAGGCCTCTAGCCCATGGTGGAGAAATGTTTATTCAAGCCTTCCTAAAGCAAATTCTCTGTACCCTTAAGAGAGGGAAAGAGGTGTCCCTGGAAACTTCCAGATACAAATTCAGCATCTTTGATTGAGCATCTCTCTCTCTCCATTGATAATTTAAGAAATGAGTAGGAAATGCTGGATGACTCATTCCGCCAGAGGTACTGCTTTTCTGAGGAGTATCAGCAGCTTTTTAAAGAAAAGGCAGTGGCAGTAGCGTGTCTTTTTCTTCATCTGCCTCTCCCTGCCATCTCACCATGTAATAAGACTAGGGGGCGGAAAATGTGCCTTGAGCATGAACAGCTTTGGCTGTGCGCTTTCCTCAGCCTAAGAAGATCTGGTTTTGTGTGATATGAGAGTATGCCAACCTTAGCATGGAGGGGAGCCAGGGAAGGAGCGTGAAGCACCCTCTGTCTCTCCTGTCGACAGGGGACCCCTGTGCAATCATTAATGGGGCTTAGCTCCCAAGCCTCAAGGGGCTCAGCAGAAGAACGAGCAAAAGGGAGTCTGAAGTGGCATCTGGGAAGCTGCAGGAGGTTCTGTTCCTTGCAATATGTCAGTAATAACACAAGTGGTCACCGAGTAGGATCCAGGGTGTTTTGGGAGAAGACACTGACTGCCTCTTCTTGAAGGCTAACAGGAGCCATTTTCCTCTTGCCTCTTCTTCTGGCTCCATCACTCTCACCTTCCAGCCAGAGAGGGGTCAGGGTAAGCAGGGAGGTTCTTTGCGTGTTTAGGTGTCTACCAGAACAGGTCCCAGGGGTGTACTGTACCCTGTCCCCACACACGGGCACCAGAAAGGTCCCAGACTGCTGACTTCCTGACCAGCAAGCACATGAAAGCTTGAAAAACATCACCCCACTCTTGCTAGAGGGTGAGTCACAAGGGAAATCACCAGGGTTCGATCCTGGTTTCAGGCAGAGAAATCTTGGGCAATGCTGGCACACAAAGGAAATTTCCCACATATTCTCCCTATTTCTTGGGGCTTCAGCAGCTGATACCTTATTAAAATTTATAATTCTCAATTCAGTTTATACCATTTCATTACAAAGGGCTTTGCCAGATGGTAACCCTTGCTGTAGCAGTTTAAGATGTTATTGCCTCCAGCTGCCCACTCCGTCCCTCTGTTCAGAGTTATGACCTTGTAAGAGTCAGCAGAAGGGGACGTGCACCCAACTGCACCTGGTCCTATTCACAATCCTGCACATTAAGGCCTTCAACTAATGCTGTGGACCATAATTTGGAGCAACCAAGGAAGAGGTGACATTTCCTTCTCCTCACGTTGCTAAGGGGGCGACACCTTTGCAACTGGGAGTGAGTGAGTGACAGCTGGAGCTGGTCACATATTAAATCAGTAGCTCAAGTTTCTCAAAGCTCATGTGTGGCAGTTGTAAACTGTGCTGGTCCTAGAAGGACTTTACTTGTCGAGTAACATAGGTATGCTGATTTGAACAAAATGGTTCACGCTTGGGTGTGTAGCTGTATCACCATTTCTGCTCTTTGCGCTCCTAAAGAAAGCAAAGCTGTATTTTATGAGCAAGCCAAACTATCCCAGTAAAGATGAACTCTTGCCAGTATAGCTGGATCTGCACCAGAGGCTTCTGCTGACACAGCTAAGACATTCAAGGATTATTCTTCTTCTCCCTCCTATCAACACACCAGGCTGGAAGATATCTGTTGTAGAGACTGGAACAAAAGCAATCACAATAGTTTGTCTTTTCCGCAGTGCTCCAATTTAAACAGGGTCATACAGGCAGCATCCGTGGGTGCAGTTTTGCTGCCGAGATCAATTTCAGTGCCCTGCAGAATTCCACTAGTGGTAATGTAGTGCAGCTGTAAAATTAGAAAGCCCAATTATGGCTGGGCTCTGCCTGCACAGCTCTCAGCTTTGGTGGTCGGAGCCACCAGCGTGTTCACGTGAGAGCAGAAATCTGCCAGGGATGCCCTGCAGCCAGCCTCTGAACACGAAATATTGGGAGTGCACATGAAGAAGAGGAGCTCACAGCTCATCTAGCTGCTGTGCTGTCTGCTTGTATAACAATTTTCTACTTACAGATAAGCGATTCTGGCAGAGCATAAATATTGCTGTAACAGTTTTGAGAATGGTGTTGAAGAAGAAACGTATGGATTAGCAGGGATAGCTAGTGAAGCCTCTTTGCAAGGTGATGGAAATATTTTATTATTACTAACCTACCCTAGGAAATGGAAGTCCTCCATCGTTTTCCTTTTCCCTGCTGTTTAATGAGAGTGGTGAACCATATGGTATCCTCAACAGTCTTCAGACCAAGAACCTGTGGACAAATTACTAAATTCATTAAAGCCAAGCAGGTAAAATCTTGATCCTACTGACTTTAGTGGGGCATGGATTTTACTTTATGTGCACAAACTTGCCCATGTGTATAAAGTCCTTTCGTACTGTGTTCTGGTGTTGCGTAATGGTTAAATTATTTCCCAATATTAATGTTTAACATGGATTTTTTTGTTGTTTTTCAATTAACATAGAGTTAATTGATTCCAGTTCTACCCTGAGGTTCTGGTAACTGAACCATACTTCCTTTGCAGAAGAGTGATATATGGGGACATTATTATCTGATACTGGGACTGGGATACAAAGGACCCCATGTGTCTGTGCTCGCCTTTCTGTGGTGTGAAGAACAATCCATTTTGCTAACCAGTGGAGGATGAGGTCCACAGATACCCACTTTCTCATCTTGCCTCTCCTAATAACTCCTCAGTAGCCTTGGGAATTTCACTTATTGTCCCTCCCCTTTTTCTCATATTTATAAACCAGGGATAATATTTATACACTCTTTTGGCTGTTATGATGACTATTAATTACTGTTCATGCTCTGCTCTGGAAATTAATGTATTGTGCAAGTACTAAGTGTAATTTAATTATTGAATATTCAGAATTATTTGACTCTATGGGCTATTTTTAGCTCTCATTTCTTAGTCTGTACAGAAAACACCTATTTCTTTCAGTCTGCAGAAGACTGTTAATGGCAAAAGGTATATATGCCTTGAAGCTGGCTGCTACAGAAATATGAGACTCTCTAGATGCCTAGAAACCAAAGAAATATATGCACCATCTTCTATACCCATTAGTGCATCTTCGTTCTTCCCAGTCGCCTTCCTTCCTTTCTTAGCATTGCATGGTGTGGTTTTCCCACCAGTTGCTACATTAAACGTACATGGAGGTTCTGCCCATCTGGAAACAGTTTGGTCTTAAGATTAACCTGCCCCAAATCTTATTTTCAAAACTCATTTCATTTCTGTCTTCTGATCTCATGCTAATTTTTTCCTATCTTTTCAAGTTTTAGACTAAGAGAAATAAATTCTGTTTTTTTAACAATTTGTGACTGAAAATCATTGAGGGTTTGGCTGAACTCTATATGTGCTGCTCAGATAAGGAGTTTCCATGTCATCAGATATGAGTCAGTCATGGTTTGGCTGAATGGATGTTGCTTGGTCTCTGGCTGTCTTCACCAGCTCGTGACATGGATCGTGTATGTGTGTGTGCATGTGTGTGTGCACTGGTGGAAACAGGCAGAGAGCTGCACTTCACCCATTTTGTCCTGACCTGCCCCCCCAAGAACACTGAGAAAAAGCAGTGCCTGTGCTGTGGGGACTGTGGGGACCATGGGGACTGTGGGGACCACCAGTAAGAAAACTGTATTTGCTCATTGAGTAGATTATTGTCATTATTATGCCTCTTCTGTCTGATGTATGCTGAGTTGTTTACACACTCCAGAAAAGAGCGACTCTTGCTCTGTGGAGAATTCAGAAGGACCTCCTTCCCCATGTCTGCAGCTGTCAGGGAGAACAGGGTCCTAATATTTGTAGCCAGCTAAAAAAAAATCATACTCCAAAAGCCATAGTGAGGATTTAAGGAAATGGATGAGAGTTGCATGCTCAGCCGCTCATCTTTATGGCCAGATAAGATCAATGTTCAGACAACAAAAGGTCATAATAAGTTTTTCCACTGGTATTTCTCTTCTACAGAGAGTTTTGGTGAGTCTACAGAGACTAACTCAAGAAATGCCCATAATTTCTCAAATTCTCAAATCCGTGCACTGCCAGTATCTCTGCTCAGGGAGTATCGGCTAAAATCTGAAAAACTCAGTGACCATCCTCTGCTACAAAAATGGCACAGCTGCTGCAAATGAACCTAGGGAAAAAGAGACCAGTATGTTTTTACCGGAGTGGAGAGAGGACCAGGAGACTTTTCACACTGTCTCCTAACCTCACTGTTGCCCTTGAGATCACCCTGCCTCACATGAGGTATGATTCAGGATGCTATAAAGCCTCCACTGCCTCAGGCAGCATCTTTTTCCAGAGGAGCAGCAGGAAGAAAACACAAATGTAGTAAGTTATGAAGTAATATAGAGCCATCAACTGGTTCTTCTGGCCTAGTCCCTGAAGAGGAGGCTGGAGAGGCAGATCAAGATAAATGGCCATCGCTCCAACCTTGTCTTGATTCATGCACAAAGACAAAAGTACTTATTTTTCTGGAAAAAAATGGGAGCTTTACAATATTTTTTTGTCCCAGAAAAGCCAAAATACCTGGAAAGGGTTTTTTTCTCTCCACTGAGGGCTGGTTCTAAGCAGGCTGATAATGGTGAGGCTGGGGAGAGGAAAAACCTGTAACAGTCAGGTGATACTGGTTTGAAATAACTCCATATGCAGTTTTTTCTGGCCAAGGTTAGTGGATTCACTGAGGCCCTCGTGGATACAAAGGGACATTGAAATGGAGCCTCTGGGGAGAGATGTGAGCTCTCGCCTGTGCTAAAGGAGATTAAGACTCAACAGAGACTTGACTGAGTGGGAGGTAATTTCTCATGTAATAACAGGGTATGGGTGTGCATCTGCAAACTCGTGCTGGAGGAGATTGGACTCAGCAGAGAGGACAGCACTGGCTGTACCGAGTCAAACATGGGTTTGTGTGTGCATGTATAGGCATAGTCATGTGTTTCATAAAACTTAAGTGGTTGTGCGGAGGATGAATGCGTCTGAAGAAAGATCACTGCATACTAAGAGCGCGGAATGGAGGTCAGCAAGCAAGGCTCCTACTAAGGGAGCAGCAAGTGAAAGAGGAACCAGCTGCAGAAAGAGGGAACCCTACACACAAGGAAAGACAGTGTTTAGAAACTCCTTGAGGCAGCTGTGAAGGGGAGCCCACAACCAGGAAACCCTGCTGGAACAGGTCCAGAGGAGGGCCACAAAAATGATCAGAGGGATGGAACACCTCTCCTATGAGGACAGGCTGAGAGAGTTGGGGTTCTTCAGCTGGAGAAGAGAAGGCTCCGGCGAGATCTTATTGCAGCCTTTCAGTACTTAAAGGAGGCCTACAGGAAAGATGGGAACAAACTTTTTAGCAGGGCCTGTAGCGATAGGACAAGGAGTAATGGCTTGAAACTAAAAGGGGGAAGATTTAGACTAGATATAAGGAAGAAATTTTTTACAATGAGGGTGGTGAAACACTGGAACAGGTTGCCCAGAGAGGTGGTAGATGCCCCATCCCTGGAAACATTCAAGGTCAGGTCAGACAGGGCTCTGAGTGACCTGATCTAGTTGAAGATGTCCCTCCTCATTGCAGGGGAGGTTGGACTAGATGACCTTTAAAGGTACTTTCCAACCCGAACCATTCTATGATTCTATAATACTGCATATCCATATATATTACCATGGGAGAGAGGCGTGAGACCCTCATATTGGATGAATAGTGAGTTTAGGAGTAAAACCGTGGAGAACTGATGGCAGACAGTGTGGCTCTGTGCTTGCGTGTAAAGGACAGGAACCGAATAGGATACAGAAATAGCTGCATACTGTACCTAGTAGCTACAGAAAAGAAACAATTCTTTGACAAAGGAAAGCTCCCTTCTTGCTGGGAGGATAAAACCAAGTAAAAGGGGTTTCCACTGGAAAAGGAAGAGATAACCTGTTCAGAAGAGGGTGTCTTCAGTGACATCTTGTTTTTTTTCTTGGTATGGCAGTTACTGTGTTGAGTCTTGGAGAATGAATTGTGCTACAGTAACACAAATAATTAAATGTGTCTGAATAATTAAGCACATCTGAACAGAGAGAAAGGAGTACCGGAGACTGAAAAATGGGAAGTTGTCATTCCAGAGAGGAGGGGGGTTCAGTAACAGTCAGAACAACTCTTTGTATATTCCCAGCATGTTCATGCAGCAGCTACAGCAGTAATTTAGTAATCAGTTAGAGTCAGGGTGCATTTGAGCTGTTATAAAATACATGGTTTGATTTGATTCCATACCACAGCTCTTCTGCTATCGCTGTTATGGTTTTTCCATTAGTATATAATATTCTGGCTAACTGTATTTTAATAGCACGCTATGGGCAGCTCTGTGCTCTGCCCAAAACACAGTATTTAAACAAAGAACTGTGGATTTTTAACCCACTCGTATTTTATGACTAAGATTATTGACTTTCTTATAGCACTCCGATAATTTTCTTTGGGGGTCACAGTGGCCTTTCGCTAACAGGCAGTATAACAAGTTGCTCCATTATAACATGGCCTCATCTTCCAAAGTCTGAAACTTGGCAGCTGAGAAGTAGAAATGGAGGCAACATCACGTCTTGCCCAGAGACTTCCTGAGGAGTCAGACGTGAATTAATTACAATGCGGGCAGAAATGTGTAGTGGCTATTGCTTCAGGATATAAACCTGGAAAATGCCCATCAGGGAAGGCTGATGTGATCTCAGATGAGACTATATAAAAATCTGAACTGGGACATTTGGGCATTGGCTGAACCTGGAGAAAGAACTCACAGGAGCGGTTAATGCAAGCAGAGGTATCGATCCTCATCCCGGTGCCTGAGCGGGCCCATTCACTGTTTGACCTCAGGCCCAGCTTGTGTTCAGCATCATGCAGAGACAGATTCACGGGTCGTTCCAGCCGGGGCACGCTGTTCAGCCCACTCCCAGACACCTCTGAACTGTTTTGCAGCCCTGAGTGTGTAGAGGCTACACGTGAAGAAAAATGAAGTTATTTGCACCTGGCGTGCTGAGGGAGCTTGGAGCATGTGCCCTCTGACTCAAGCTGCTCTGCCACCGCTGCGGCAGAACCATGAGTCTGTTCCAGCTCCCGCACAGCCTGCCGACACAAATGCCCAGCCACAAGGGTACAAAAAAACTATCATTAGTAGCTCTTAAACACAGCGGTTTGGAAGCAGCGCAGGAAAACACAAAACCTCTGACTGTAGGGAGCTAGGATAAAGTCCTGGCACCCCAGAAGAAATCGAAACCTGTGTACTAATATCCCTGTTCTGAACAAGTCACAGAGGCTTTCAGACGCTGTAGTGATGTGTGGCCAAGTATGCCATTAATAGAGCGGGCATGACATCTCACTGAAGTCACATCTCCGGACTGAACATAATTAGGTGAGCACATCATCTACAGTAAAACAGGATACAGGCATGACTGTGTATCAGGATATGTTTCTGGATGACACAGTCATGGAAATGACCACCTGTCAGATGTGCATGTTTTGGGAATATGGCACAAGGTCTTCCTCAGCTGGGAAGACAAGTGACAGAACATCAAACTGTGCAGCATTATAGACAGCCTGCCTGTAGCATGACTGAGAAGGGCTGTCAATACACAAACCCAGTACCCTTCTAATTCAGCACAGGAGCAGATTTGTATGAAGTCAGGTGATGCCACATTTAAAATAATTTTTAACCATTTTTTTAGTTCTTGGTAAACTTGGTAAAAGTGTGGCCAGTAGGTTGAGGGAGGTGATTCTGCCCTTCTGCTCTGCTCTCATGAGACCCCACCTGGAACACTGTGTCCAGCTCTGGAGCCCCCAACATAAGAAGAACATGGACCTGTTGGAGCGAGTCCAGAGGAGGGCCATGAAGATGATCAGAGGATTAGAGCACCTCTCCTATGAGGACGGGCTGAGAGAGTTGGGGTTGTTCAGCCTGGAGAAGAGAAGGCTCCAGGGAGACCTTATAGCAGCCTTCCAATATCTGAAAAGGGCCCACAAGAAACCTGGAGAGGGACTTTTTACAAGGGCATGCAGTGATAGGATGAAGGGTAATGGCTTCAAACTGGAAGAGGGTAGATTTAGAATACATATTAGGAAGAAATTTTTCACTATGAGGATGGTGAGGCACCAGAACAGGTTGCCCAGGAAAGCTGTGGAGGCCCCATCCCTGGAAGTGTTCAAGGCCAGGTTGGATGAGGCTCTGAGCAATCTGGTCTAGTGGGAAGTGTCCCTGCCCATGGCAGGGGGGTTGGAACTAGATTATCTTTAAGGTCCCTTCCAACCTAAACCATTCTATGACTCTATGATTCTATGAAACCTGAACTTCTGTTTCACGTCGATGTGGTTATATTTTTGCTAGAGAGCAATTGTCCCTTCTATGCTCCTTGGGCTTTCCATTTTGTACTGATAATCCCAAAGCAAAATCTCATTAATATCTTCTGAAAATAGCTCACAGAGTTGTGGTTTCCATCAGAGCAGCTGATTTTGCATTCCAGACTCAGTGAGCATCACACAAGCCAATGCAGAGGCTTGGCACAGCAGTACTCACAAGTTCCAAGATGATTTGCCTGTCAGGCACCCATTTAAATGGCATCGTGTCTGTGATAAGCAACTCTATCCTCATTATCCTCTCTTAAAAGCCTATACCACTTACTGATTACTTCAAGAGGAGCGGATAAGGGCCCCATCACTTTACATTGCTTAATGCTTTGCATTATAAAAGACCATTGTGACATTTCATAAGGAACTTTCATATATTCAGTCTTCTGGAGGCAGAGCTGGATTTTCAGCAGCAGCAAAGCCTTTTGGCTGGAAAAGTGGAATTCTTGTTAGGTTTTGACTGATTAATTGGGAAAAAGTATATTGTCCCCCCAAAATCACCGTTAATTTTCATCTTTGGGAAAAACTTGCTTCCTTGCCAACATCAGCTTTCTGAGGACGGGCTTTGGCTGTAGCAAAACTGCTCATATAATTCCTCTTGGGATGTCCCAGTCGCTCTGCTGAAGCAATCAGTGATGAGAAGAGAAACAGGCCAGGGGCCTTCCCTGTCCCTGTAGAATGAAACATTATTCTGAGCCCAGTACAGAGCAGCACCTTCTCTTCCGGGGCACCATGTTAAACACCAGTGTTCCCTCTCCTCCCTTCAGGTCCTCACTCCCCACACGTGCCACAGAGACCCCCTATCTCCAGAAAGTAGGTAAAGAGCAGGCTGAGCATGGCAGTCCTATATGTGTCCATTCCCCAGCCTGGAGGGGACACCTGGGGCTCTGTTCAGTTGTCTTGTGCTTTTTCAGATGTCCTCTCTCCTGCAAATTTCTGTGGGACTGAAGGAAAAGCAGGAGACACAATCTTCTGGAGAGGCAGCTGGAGAGTAAATGGGGTTCTCCAGAGTATTTAATACAGCACCAGATGTCTATGATTAGAGAATAGATTCAAACTCTCCTATTCATCTCCACTTTCAGACATGTAAAGGTAGTTGTCTGCAGTATGGGTATCTGCAGGTGGAGTAGGTGTCTCAGCTCATATTACTGTCACTGGAGAGCCAGTTAGCACCATTCAGTAGAACCTGGAGAGCTGTGAATGCACCAGACGTGCCCGTTTTAGGGAAGCCATGTAGACCCCATTGACTACAGTGGCAGGATAGGTAGGTGGCTCACGTGGAGACGGCTATTCTAGCAACAGCTAAACTTAGGTGTCCGGATCTGGAGGCGAGTCCCATCCTCTGCATCAGTGCCTGGTGTTCAAGTCCTTCTCACAGTCCTTCTCATGGCAGCAGGTTGCTATGGCAGCAGGTTGCTATAGTTACAGGTAATTTGTTCTTTATCATTTTCCACTATATGGAAAAAAACCTGGGGAATTACATTAAAACAAACCCCACACATGCAAAAACTTTATGTTAAGAAACAATATTCAGATTATGAAGTCAGATGCTTGAAAATTAAAAGTGCTGTATGTAGTTATCCCTGCAACACCTAATTCAGTCATCTTGTGCATATATTGCAATTTTATAGATTTTACAGCATTATAATTTTTCATATCCACCTCCCTCTTCATTTTGCATTTCAAATTACTTTTTCCCAATGTTTAATGATACATTATTAACATAAATATAGCAATACAAATATATTACAAATATTGCTGTACAAAGGCTATATTTATTTAGGCTGCATAGTCAAGCACTTGAAAGTTAGGAAATGCCAGATGTACACACTGCAAGCACAGTGAGATATATTCTCTCTCCCAGAAATCTTATGGATCAAATTAACACAAGATGAACCATCTGCTACGGGGATAGAATGGGAAGGCAAAAATAATAGTGACCAGGACAAGTTACATAAACTAGGAATGAGCACTAAGAGAAAATGAGTGATTGCCTTTATTTTCTTCTAAGTGGTTTCAGGAGACCTCTTGGCCCTGGTGCTGTTGACATTCCTGGAATAATATTCTGTATATTGTCCATATCCCTGGATCTTCTGAAATAGCATCATCAGAAACAGTGTGCCTGTGGGGACTCAGACATCCCTTCCTCAAATACCTGTTGACAGACACATTCCTAGTGTTAGGAATTTACAGTGTTAAGTGGGAGTTCCTCTAGCAAAAGTGCTGCAAGTAAAAAAGGGACATTTCATGTTATAGAACACGACTCTGGGCTCCAGTGTAAGGGTAGCCCACCCTGAGCCCACCACCCCGAAAAGCCAGTGCCCTGCAGCACAGATCCTGCCACGAGCGGCCTCACATCACTGTGAGCTGGCATGTACTTGGATTAATCTTCTTTGCAATGACTTCATTTTGAGTGTTATTTTCAGGGGCAGATCTTTGAGCATGGGTGTGTGCACACGATAATGAATATTGTATGCAGAGTATGTATGTGATCCCAGTCTTTGGGTCTTTGTGTGTAAGTACCTCCTACTCTCTCTGGTGACAGAGGATGACGTTAACACTGCCTAGGACTCCACGTGGGATATTTTAGACCTCAAGGACAGAGGAAAAAAAGATATAAAATAGGATTAGGTTCTCAATTCTTTCTCCTGACCAGTTGTTCTGTGAGAACATTACCTCAAACACAACTCCTGATCTCTTTGTGATGTCTGTGTTTTTATGCTCATGCACAAACATCTTGACAATGGGAATGTAAAAAGAGACAGTAATGTGATTTCCTCTCCCTCTTGCTAGACTGGATGAAGGCCACTCTTTTGCCCCAAATGCATCTTTCTCCAGCAGGCTCTGTAGAGCATCCCAAACTGCTTTGTGCTGGAGGTTTCTGATGAAGGTACTGGTGGAAAAGTAGACTACTGGGAATGCTGGAGAAGTCTTTCAAAAAAACTGTCTGAATTACTGGTTCATCTATCCATCTACTAATTTCAGTTTCAGATCCGTGTCTTTACTGTGGGACCTAGGGGTATTTCCCAGCTTCTGGATCTGTGTGTGCCTTCTTTCCGCTTCCAGACCTGGGGTTGAGTCAAGACTTGGATATGCACCAGCCTCCTGCCCCTGCACCCCAAATTCCAAAAGCCTGCATGAGCTGGCCAGGGAGAAGCAGTGACATGCTTTGCCGGCTCTTCTAGCTGAAGGAAAAGGAGAGCAGGACTGCAGGGCTCACCACAGTGCCAGCATGGCCTGTGCTATCTTAGCAGTACCCAGTCATGAGCACTTCATACTCCGCTGCAATCTGTTCTCAGTTTCTGGTGCATCAGATGATTCATAACACAGGGGAGAAGAATAACTAGATATAAACAGCAACTCTCACCATGCTCCTATTAATCATCTCAGAGTATTATTGTCCCACCACATTCCTCCCACTAGCCGATACCCCTCTGGAGCATTCATGTCCCATATGCTTGTGCAGCAGAGTGCCTAAATGCATGCAAAGCCATGCCCGTGTGCATTTGCAGTTCTCCCAGTAACCAGCGATTCTCCCTTTGTTCCTCCTGGAATCTCAGCAATCCACTCCCCACCCACACGCCCGCCATCTGCTTCGGGCTTTTTGGTGCTGCTGTCGCCGTACCCATGTGAGAACAACTGCACACAGCTCATCCTCAGAAACATGTCAAATGTTGCTTTCTTTCCAGTGTAGAAGCAGGAACTGTGGGAAGGATATGGAGATCTCCCCTTTCCTGGTTTCTGGAAGTTCTGAAAAAACATCTTTTCTGTAATGATCACAACACAGAAATGATCTGGCTGACAAAATGCTCTTTTTCTTCCCTCCTATGCATGCCTCAAAACACACCCCTTGCCCTGATCTTTCTTTGGAGAATGCAGTCTATTGTTAGTACTCTTTGCTATTGTTAGTATGGATTGTTATAGTGTTTCCTAAGTTTTCTCATTCCAGGAGGTGGAAAAAGTACACCACTTCTCCGACCTTTTGAACTGCTTGCTCTTCTTAGCTATCGGCATAAGTCAATGTGCAATATGTAAAAAGGGCAGAAGAATATACGTGAGTGTTGGTCTGTGAAAGTGGGCTCAAGCGGGTGAGAGAAAGAAATGGTATGTATATAGATGCATGGACTTAACTTCTTCAGGCTGTTTCCTGTATGTAGTCCACCCTGTTTCTTGGCCTCCACAAGAACAAGCAGGTCTGCACTTAGCCTGCACAGTGCCATTAGCACTAGAAGGTTCTCTGGAACCTCTAATTATGCTAATGAATTCAACCCAAGCTACCAAACAGATAGCTCGTTTCTGTAACTGGGTGATTTTTCTCTAACTTAATCCACACTACTTTTAAAACCATCCCTAATGTAAATCTTGACTGGCCTAAGCAATACTATTTCTTTTCAAAATGTCATTAGTTTAATGTGGGGATTTTCTGTGTTCGGCACAAAAGTGGAGAAAGACATCTTCTCCCTGCAGGTGTGTTGGAGCTCACCTGTGGTACTTTCCATTACATCAGTCACTAGGAAACCGCACATTTCCACACAGCAAAAGGCTACATAGTGGTCAGTACTGGAACAAAATGGGGGGGGGGGAGGGGGGGGGGAAGAAATAGCTTTCTTTTTAAATACGCATAATAGTTCAACTGGCTAAAATGGCTTTTGAAAAAATTTCGGTACAATTCCCTTCCTTCTGAGGCTAAGTTAGAGGAATTGCTAAGAGAATTAATCTAAAAGTTCAGAACCGAAATCACAGATTGAATAGAATATCTCCTGGAGACTTCACAATGGAAATATTGTCCCCATGAGTGTTAACAACGTATTTGCCATTGCTTTCTATCCAGGCCAAAGAAAAGGGTTAAAAAAAGAGGGAGTGAGAATAGAAGGCGGAAGGCTTTTGTATAATGCAATGTTGTGATTTCTCTCCTAGCTGCCAACAAAAGTAACACTTTGAATTTTGGCTGATAATTCAACGGGGAGAATTTCAAAGCAGTTTACAGATTAGCAGAAGAACAACTGTAACATGAATAGTAACAGAGACTAAGCAAAACAACAGAAGGAGAAAATGCAAGATCTCCATAAGAAAACACTGTGCATCTCACTGGCAATGAGTTGAGTCCCTTAAGTACAATAGTCCACCCCTTACCTTTGTAGCCACCACACCCAAGAAACACAAGCTTCAGGAAAGTGAAACAAGATGTGATCCGGGCAGATCATTTACATCCCGTCTTTTCTAGTGATGCTTGGAAGTGGAGTTTTCTGTGAGCTCTGAACTTACATTGCAAAGCATCAAAGCATTTTGTTATCCTTTTTTGATGCCTCCTCATTATACATTTGTGACTCCTCAAGTGTATTTTGAGAGCTGCCTTCTGTATTTATTCCTTTATGGCTATATTTTTTGCTTACATTATCCTCATCCTTGATCATGTCTATCTCCAGCACCCAAAATAAGTTCACCATTGGATGATACAGATCATGTCCCTATGGGACCCTGGCCAAAAGTCTTCATGGAATCACAGAATCACGGAATTTTCAGAGTTGGAAGGGACCTCTAGAAATCATCTAGTCCAACACCCCTGCTGACGCAGGAATGCCTAGAGCACATTACTCAGGACTGCATCCAGGTGGGTCTTGACAATCTCCAGGGAAAGGGACTCCACAACCTCCCTGGGCAGCCTGTTCCAGTGCTCTGTCACCCTCACCGTAAAGAAGTTTTTTCTTAGGTTTGAATGGAACTTCCTATGTTCCAACTTGTGCCTGTTGCCCCTCGTCCTGTCACTGGGAACCACTGAAAAGAGTCTGGCTCCATCCTCCTTCAACCCACCCTTTAGATACTTCTAAGCTAGAATAAGGTCTCCCCTCAGCCTTCTCTTCTCCTCAGAGCTGCTTTCCAGCAGGTCCACCCCTAACCTATATTGGTGCCTAGCATTCTTCCTCCCCAGGTGCAGGACCCTACACTTGCTCTTGTTGAACCTCATGAGGTTCTTCTCTGCCCAGCGCTCCAGCATGTCCAGGTCACACTGGATGGCAGCGTGGCCCTCTGGGGTGTCAGCCACCCCTCCCAGTTTGGTGAACTTGCTGAGGATACACTCTGTCCCCTCATCCAGGTCATTGATGAATATATTGAACAAGATTGGACCGAGTATTGACCCCTGGGGGACACCACTGGTCATAGGCCTCCAACTTGACACTGCTCCATTAATCACAGCCCTCTGAGTTCTGTCACACAGCCAGCTCTCAATCCACCTCGCTGTCTCCTCATCTAGCCCACACTTCCTCAGCTTCCTAATGAGGATGTTATGGGAGACAGTGTCAAAAGCCTTGCTGAAGTCAAGGTAGATGACATCTGCTGCTCTCCCCTCATCCAGCCAACCAGTTATAACATCATAGAAGGCTATCAGATTGGTCAAGCATGATTTACCCTTGGTAAATCCATGTTGACCACTTCCAATAACTTCCTGTTCTTCAACGTGTTTGTAGATGACATCCAGAACGAGTTGCTCCATTACCTTCCCAGGGACAGAGGTGAGATGCAACCATTTGTGAAAAATTTTTTTATTGATATGCTCTATGCTGCATGGAAGAGAAAGAGGGAGGAAAGACAATAGAATACATTTCCTCTTTTGTTGCCTTTGCAACCCGTTGATAATCACTTAAGATAAGGGGTTTTTTTCCCTTTAGATAAGTTGGCAAATGTTCAGAAACAAAGATTATCAGAAACCTGGAGATGCTAGAGACACAAGCAACTTGGTGGTCCCTAAGACTATCTCTTGAGGCAGCATTCCTGAAAATCCATTATTCTTTCCAGGTCTTTGTAACAGCTAGGGAATCTTCTGCTCTACCTTAAAAAAAGCTCAGTGATATTTCTTTTACTTTCCTTTCTAGAGGTAAAAGAGGCAGCAGGAGACCCAGGCTGTTTTCAGCTCATGCCTAATATGGGAAAAATCAGAAGGCTCCGGAGGTTTCACCAGAGCAGTTTTCTCTCAGCTCTAATCAGTAAGAATGGAAGAAGATACGGCTTTGCCATAGCCTGCTGGGTCCATCGTTTTTCTTTGTTAGCAAACTACAGTATCTGTGTTCATAGCACAAGAATGCAGCCAACAAATCCTAGACATACCATATATTTCATGGGTTTAGCAACCCATAAAAGTTGAGAGTAGCATCTGATTTATCTCAGCAAATGGCTCCAGCTGTTCTCAGGAACATATTTTTTTAATCAAAGGAGGTGTTCCCTAAATTAAGTCTCGATTTGAATCTCCTTGCCCAGCAATATATTTACAGAACTATTTGTAAAATATTATCTACTTCGTAAAAGCATTTGAATGCTTTGTTAATGCAGTGTGGTGGGACTTTCCTGTAATCATTGTTTCTTCCCAAAGGAAACTAACATGATGATTAGTAATTGCTGGATTGCCAAACAGTGCACATGCTCATTTTCTGGCCTAAGCAAGTTATTAGAGTTTCATGAATGCTCAGCCACATCCATTATTCTGCTATACTAACCTATTACTAAAGAGACCACTGAGGAGAGGACAGATGACCCATAGAGGGACAGGGGAATATTTACTTTCCTGAATGATGTGGTGTTTTACTTGCTTGCTGTGTATGGTGTTGCTTAATGCAATGGATGCCTGGCCCCCATGTCCCACAACATATTGATAAGGGGATAATGACAAGTGATGATGTTACACAAATCCTTGAAGTTCATCTTGGCCTGGTTTTAAATGGTGAGTTCAACCTTTACACATCTGCGACCATCCAGCACAGGTGTTTCATGGTACCTCCCCACTCACCAACTTTCCTTTTTGTCCCTGGAGCCTAAATCCTGCTATGACACAGAGATGAAAAATCTTCAGGCTAGTCTTCATCAGAAAAAAAGTCTATTGGTCTTCACAGGCCTCCATAAATCACTAGATGACCTTCTTTCTTCCAGAAAGGAAATCGAAGGAGGAGCTTGACAGATACATATTTTTGATTGGTTAATACCTAATTTTAACAAGTAGATGAATGTATTGGAAAGACAAAGCAGAGGGTTTTTTAGAGGGATTTTTTTTTCCAGTTGACAATGCTGGTTTGACAAAACTGAAACTTTTTGATGGTACATATTGTTTTCATTACATATTTGCAGAAGATATTGAAATATTCTCTTCTTACCTTTTTGCTACAGCCTGGATGTTACGCTGCTATTTTACATAAATGCAAAATGAAGTCTAATTGAGTAAGTCCAAAGCAAACAATTTGTCCTTAATGTTTGAACATTTCCAACCATGAAAAAAATCCATGGCAGTCAATTCTACTCACGATTCAGAACGAAACCAAATTTTGGAGCCATGGAGTTTTCCAGAGGATGGGACGTTTGGTTTCTGACTGCCCCTACTTTTGGTGCAGTTGTAAGATGGACAGCAATGTCGATCATGCCACAGAAATGGGACCAAAGGGATGCAGCGCACGACATGGCCTGAGGTCTCTGCCCTGTACCGCGGCATCCAAGTGCCACTAAATCTCCATTTGGCAGCATCCCTGGAAAACTCCCTTTTAACCCACTCTAGTTGCTTTTTATTTTCTAATTTATTCTGGGTTTTTTCTTTTTCTCTTCCAGGGACTTTTTTCACAGTCTGGGCTTGCTTTCTCTTGTCTCTCTCTTAATGCTCCGGTGAGTGTGATGCTCTCTGTTGGCAGTCCATATGTAGGTTAGAGAACAAGCAGGAATGCTTTGCCCTTGCCTAGAGGTGGGTAAACTGCCTAAAATTTCTTCACGGGAGACATATTCAAATCCCTGCAGGAAGGTGGAAACATGGATGATATAAGACTAGCCTATTTCATGGTTTATAACTTTTATCAGTATGTAAATGAAAGACAGTGAGTGGCTTTTTCAACTGCTCAGAGTAAAAGTGTTCATTTGGTCACATTATGAAAAAATAAGCAATGAAAGAGATGGGGACATGGTAGAGAGAATCAGGGACAGGTATGTGACTAGCGTATGAACTGAGTCGTCTTAACCTTTACTCGGGGCTGTGTTGCAGACTTACTTTTTGACCCAAGGAAACATGAGATGGCAATGTGCACTTGCAGCCAAGAAGGCCAACCGTATCCTGGGCTGCATCAAAAGAAGTGTGGGCAGCAGGCCGAGGGAGGTGATGCTGCCCCTCTACTCCGCTCTCATGAGACCCCACCTGGAGTAGTGTCCAGCTCTGGAGTCCCCAGCATAAGAAGAACATGGACCTGTTGGAGCGAGTCCAGAGGAGGGCCATGAAGATGATCAGAGGATTAGAGCACCTCTGCTATGAGGATGGGCTGAGAGAGTTGGGGTTGTTCAGCCTGGAGAAGAGAAGGCTCCAGGGAGACCTTACAGCAGCCTTCCAATATCTGAAAAGGGCCCACAAGAAACCTGGAGAGGGACTTTTTACAAGGGCACGCAGTGATAGGATGAGGGGTAATGGCTTCAAACTGGAAGAGGGTAGATTTAGAATACATATTAGGAAGAAATTTTTCACTATGAGGATGGTGAGGCACCAGAACAGGTTGCCCAGGGAAGTTGTGGAGGCCCCATCCCTGGAAGTGTTCAAGGCCAGGCTGGATGGGGCTTTGAGCAACCTGGTCTAGTGGGAGGTGTCCCTGCCTATGTCAGGGGGGTTGGAACTAGATGATCTTTAAGGTCCTTTCCAGCCTAAACCATTCTATGATTCTATGATTCACATACATTTTCAAAACAGCAATTAACTTCAGGAACCCAAATTGAAACACTGTGAGAGGGACTTCTCTCACTGGAGATGTCCATATGCGGGATGGTCATGTACACCCCACACACAGCTAGGAGAAAGCAACAGCTGGGTCTAAGACATGTTACCTCTGGACTGCTTTGGGTATCCACATCAGGTTGAAACGCATCTCTCTCAGAAGTGCCTGTTTCTATCCCCAGCCTACAAGGGGAGCCAACATGGCTAACTCGCGCCTGAGTATCAGCAGTGTAGATGTCTGAAGTTAGGTGAGAGGCATCTGCCCTGTGGTATCTTGTTTGATGCAGCTGCCGAGTGGCTGCAAACCCTGCTAACCTCAGATGACACCCGTATAATGGGTATTTTTTAAGCTAAACTGTTTTCTTCTATTCCAGTACATGGATCTTGCACAAATTTTAAATCTGACAGCCTGGCTTTTTTTTCCTGAGGGAAAATATCCTCTCAGGATCATGCTGTTTCTGCTTCATGATTCTTAAGGCTCAGGGCCAAAGAAAAAAACCCAAAGTGAGAAAGATGCTATTAGGAAATCACAGATACTGTTAAGGGCCTAAACTATTGTGCTGTTCCCTTCAGAACATAATTGCTTAAGCAAAAATTGCCTTGTTTTCAGAATTGCAGCAGGGGTCAGGTAAGATCAGCATCTTGTGCATTTTACTAATGGAGACGTTCAGCCTGGCAGTTTCCGTGCCTCCCCAGCTGCTATTTCTTGTATTTATGCATAGCCATAAAACTGCTACAGGTCTCAAATAAGGAACAAGGATTCCTAAAAATTATAAGGTGTCAGAACAGAGAAACAGAGAACAGAGAAAACTCAGACAACACTCCCTACCCATCCTATCTATCTTTCCTGTGAATTACTAGCAAATGATAAAAATCTTGAAAAGATTAAACAGAAACTTCTTAGCTTTCAAATAGCAATCCAGTGTACTAATTTGCATCCCGGGCCAAATTCAGCCCTCATGTAAGTGACTGGAACACTCACGAAGTCAGGAAATTCATGGATTCAGGCTTATGCCTAAATTTGTCTTCATATGTTATATGGGAGAGCTCATATTTTTTTCCTTTGGAGTGAAAATACAGTTTTCAACCAGGATATGCTACATCCCTTCAAAAATAATATACAAATTCCCTGTGATAGAAGCTCAGCTACACCAAACAGAGCTTTATGCAGCACTCAAAAGCAAAAGCATAAAGAACTGCTAGAGCCCTAACACAAGCTGGGATGAATATGATGTGTATCTGACTTCTGGTTTGAATTCAGCAGGCTTCTCTATTCTAAAAGAACAAATGGATCTTGCTTCCCCAAGCATATGGCAGCAACACATGTAATTTACATCCCATATGGGGTCTCTTTCAGGCAACCGTCAGACTACAAAATGTCACAAGAAATTGCTTTAGATCCCCATTATATAGTGCAGACACTTAGCATTCCCCTTTGTAGCACTGTCCATAGCTCCGGGACAGGTGCTTTTAATACAATTGTTGTTTGTGCTGCATTAATACCCAAAAGTTAGGGAGCACTGCACCGCCTCTGCCATCGTGCTGTGAAAAATGTAGGATTCCTTCAGATGCCCGTGATCTAATTTAGCAGCAGATGAAACCAGTTGGTGTGACACATAATGAGAAAGAATGGGACAGGAAAAACAATGCTGTATGGTTATTACATAGCGTATTTTATCACCTGGTCTCAAAGCACTTGGTAAAACAGGATAAGCAAAATTATTCCTGTTTCAAAGATGGGGAAACCAAGGCACGAGCAGGTGGCTTTTCAGAGCATGCCCAAGCAGTGGCAGAGCTGGCATCAAAACCAGGCTCCTAAGTCACAGCCCAGCTCTTCGCGCACCTACTCACACTGCCTCCTCCTCACATGCTTCAGTCCTGTTTAAATAGATCATGCAATACCTATGAATAGTTCAGTCACATACATGGAAATGTGCGGGCAAAAAAACACACCGAATAAGCCTTTTTATTTCCTTGGCTGCCTGCACAATCATGCTTAATTGGCAGCGCTGTGCAGGCAACACAATAAAAATGCCTAGCAAAATGATCAGATGCAGGTTTTAAAGACTAGTATCAGAAGGGCCTTCCTTCCATGATGAAGAAAGCATGGGTATACTCAGTGGGAAACTAGATATCCAGGCAAATGAGGCTAGAATTTCTGGCATAGCAGAGGATGCAAATCAACAAAGCATTAAAGTAAGTAAACAGAGAGAAGCCTGGAAAGGGAACAGAGAATATTTGTGCTTAATGAAATTATAAGGAAGAAATCAGTAGAAAGAGATAAAACAGGAAAGAAGACATCAGTAGAAAGGGATAAAACAGGAAAGGAAATCACTTTATCAGTGCACATGCATTAGGTTTAAGTGGTTTTGATACTAGGAAAGCCAAGAGGAGGAAGGATTCATGAATTTCCATCACAGTGGACTATTATGAGCACCATGTTGTGCACAGCAAGTAACCCAGGCTATGGGAATTCACCTTAGAGGGGACTTGAAAGACAAGCAGAATGGGCAAGACTGGTGTTGACTAGGGGAAGGGGAGTAAGCTGCAAAGGATATCCAAGTTTTAGCCTAGTAATGCGGCTTCTGGGTTAATGACTCGCTCTTACAAGCACACAAGAGTACATAGCCGGGGTGCAGAGGAGATGACCAATTAAAATCTGGGTAGATTTAGACTAGATATTAGGAAGAAATTCTTTACTCTGAGGGTGGTGAGACACTGAAACAGGTTGCCTAGGGAAGTTGTGGAGGCCCCATCCCTGGAGGTGTTGAAGGCCAGGCTGGATGGGGCTTTGAGCAACCAGGTCTAGTGGGAGGTGTCCTTGCCCATGGCAGGGGGGTTGGAACTACGTGGTCTTTAAGGTGCCTTCCAACCCAAACCATTCTATGATGATTCTATGAATGTACTATGAATTCTACCACAGCATGTCACATAGCCAGTCTCTGGTCAGTAATTTGCCTGCTGTTGTGTGGTTTTACTGAGCACAAGGCTGACCAAGGACAGTCTGGGCACAAGGCCGCACGCGTAGGCTGCTGTGTTTGAAAGGACACGTAGAAAGAGGAAAAGGCCTGCAATATTGGCCCCTTAGCAAGAATTTGCAAAACCGTCTGGAGAGCTTGGGCTGGACAGGAACATTGCATCGACCTGCTCTGCCCAGTGCGACCCTCTGAAGTTCCTGCAGTCATTAATCTGATTTTTTTTTCTTTCACCTCTTCTAGTTATCCTGGCTGTTTTTATTGAGACTGTATATTAAGTCACTCTAGGCTTCACCTTTAAGTTTGCATGCAGCAAGTTTTTGATGTATGTTTTTAATAAATTTTCTTGAGTTCACTCAGGCAACAACTTCCCCAGTACCAAACACCCACGCCCGGCCTGCTGTCCGCAGAAGGCTTTCCATTTACCCCAGGTCAAGCCACAGTCAAAGCCTCCTTCCTGGGCAGCTCACGCTGGGCTGTAAAACTGATGATGACATGAGGACAGCCAGCCTTGTGCTCAGACACACTAATTGCTCAACGCTCCATGACAGAAATAGTCGTAGTACATAGTAAGCAGCCAGCACAGGGAGATCAGAGAGTCCAGAAAGATAAACATATTGTTCTCCAATGGAGACCTCTAGATGACTTCTCTCTGCCTGAGTCTAGACTGGAATTAACCTTATGAATTCAGGTAATTATTCTCTGTCCTGACTCTTGTGTGACTGGCTTTAGAGAGCCTTCTCCCCGCTGTCTCCAGCAACAGCAGTCCACAAGGACATTTCAGATCTTAATTGAAAGGGAAATGTTTGCTAAAGGTCAGTTCAAGTGGAAGAAAAGCCCCTTTCATTGTGGCTGGGGGGAGAGCAGAGCAAATAAGTATCTCAAGGGAGGCATGGAGAGCCTTTGTGATTTATTTGTGAGGAGTCAGGTGGGAACCCGTGAATTTTCCCCTGCTTATTTATTTTTGCCTGGCCTTTACAAACTCAACACATTTCTAGCACAGACATACATCATCTCAACACTTATGCAGCAGTTCTCAAGATTGCCTTTTTTTCCTACACTTGTGCACACACATGATAAATCACACTGTTTATAACTTTGTGTGCATTAGTGCACAGGAATGTTTAAATAAATAGTTGGAGCATCTCATGTCACTTGCTGATGACCACCAACTACTTTGGATGCAAAATGACATTCAGGAACCAGGAGGGCACCCCTCTTGGTTTTCGCCTGAGATCACAATGTCAATGCTGATGCAGAGACCGAAGTTTAAGAAAAAAAAGGACGGGAAATTACAAAAGACATGCTGAAGGCCTTCTGATGGTTCGAGGCAGATGCAGGAAATACATCAAGAATGATTTTAGCAAGGTCTTCTGCCAAACTGGGCATCTACCTCTTTGCTGTGCAGACATTTCTCTATAGACCCAGACATCTCCAGTAGCTCTCTTTCTGTTCCAAAATTTTCCATCTTGGATTAATGTAGGATCACTTCTCTTATTTTTGTGGTTACAGACAATATATGACATAAATGGAGCCACACGTTGTATTCATTATTTAAGGGTTTGGGTTTTTTTCCTTAAAAAAGTCTCTCATTTGAGGCCTTTGTTCCACACTCTATTACACTCCTGGGTCCTGGGAAGCTGAGAGGTGGGAATGGGCAGAGAAGGAACAATCAGTTTGTTCCACAGACAATTTTGATAATTCTGGCCATGCTGAGAGTTTCTGAAAAACAGAAGGAAGATCCTGGCTACAGTCTGTTGACAAGCACCTCGGTGCCAAACACTGGAGATGGCTCTAAGATGGTCAGACCAGGAGCCCGGGGTGTCAGGCAGCCATGGACTCAGATGCTTAGGAAGGAGGATCCCTGAAGTTTGTAGGCTCTTGGCTCTCTGTCCCCTCTACAGGTAAACACCTGGGTTAAAGGACGCACACTCTCTTCAGCAGCCTGCTGAAAAAAACTCAGAGGCAAGTAAAACATTACCTAAAGAAAGACTGAGCACTGTCATGGAATATTGACTTGGCAAAGTGTTTTGATACTGAGAGTAACAACTGTAGCTGAAAAAACTGCCACCGGTTTTTGCAGAGGTTTTGTGGTTAAGCACGTCCTACTGCTTAAGCATGTCCCATGTTTGCTTCTGCAGACAGCCACTGTAATACACGTTCTCTGTCTCCATCATGGTGTTAGGCAACCAGGCATCTCTGTGAATAGTGGCTCTCCATCAACCGGTTGAAAAAGAAGACTGCTTCAAGGAAAGGCACTCACTACCTCTTTTGGAGACAGTCCAGACATTTAGGATGTAAAGACTAATCCAGTTAAGCCATGTAAGGCCAATGCTCTGCAGACTACCTTCTGTAGCTGCCTAGACTTTGGCATAACAACCCTGACCTGCTGCCAGCTACAAGGGCCGTCTTTATTTTTTGTAAGAGCCTTTGACACCTGTTTTACCCAGGCAGCAGTAATCTGGAGACAGGTAGTATGTGCTAGCTTTCAGAGATACGAGGTGCTTAAGGTCCATGCAATTTCTGTGAGTTTATTTCTCCTGAAGGTCAGGTCCCGTGTCTATAAATTAGCCTGGCGACTCAGCAGGTCTCAAGTTATTGTCACTTGTGATGTATGGTGTACAGAATAAACATGCTTGTTCTCCTTCTGCTGTCCGCCTCGGCAACAGAGAATAGTCAGAAAACCCATCGTGGTCCCGAGTATTAGCAGCAGGCTCAGCGCTGGGAAACAGCTTTATCCTGTTCCAAAATGGGGCAAGTCCTGAAAGTTACAGGTGAAGCAACTGCCCTGGCTAGCTAGCAACGATCTCACAGGTCCACCTCTGCGGGAAGGAGGCTCCCATAGTCATCTGCGTTGAAATAGTGGTGTTGTGTCTGGCTGCCGAGATGGGAATAAGGAACGGGTGACTTTCTGATGTAGTCAGAGCTGAAAACTTCAAAGTGCCAATAACTGACTGCCCCCTCAATTCAGAATCCGTTCTGCCTATGTACGTGTCTGATGCAGATTGGTCTCGCTGCTCTCTCAGAGCATCAGAAAAGGTTTTCCTTGGCAGAATCAGTTATTATCCTGCCATATGGATACAATGTGTGCATGGTCACTGTAATACAGTCTTTCAGAGGAATTTAACAGGTTTTCCTGAGCCCTTAATTGCAGTCTTGTGAATCCTAGTTACTACCCTGGCCAAATCAACTGTATTGCTGGAAGAATAACTATAATCTCCTGGTTTCCTTTTCCCAGGAAGGCAACTAGTAAAATAGGTAGTTGTGCTGTACTGCAACTTCCTATAGCTGTTTTTGATTGCATTTTCCTCCCTAGTGCTACAATAAGAATTAAACTCCTGTCTCTGGTGCAGTTTTCAGATGCTCTCCTGCTGTGAAGTGATGCTCTGAAATGCCCAGTGATTCACAGCTCTGATATTTCATGTCTAATGGAATTATTTCTGGATGGAATTGTTACCTTTCCTCAGAGAGAGGGACTCATAAAGCTGGTAGGAGACAAATTACATGTGTCTATCCTTGTCTCCTCCACAGCGCTTCTCAAAACCAAATTACTTGGCTACACTTTTAAAAATTTCACCTATTGCATGAATGTGTAAGTAATTTAAAGTAAAACATGGGGCACTGTAATTACGCAAAACACGGGAAATTCAGGGTTACAAATGGACTTAATCAAGACCCAGTTCTGTCACAGGATAGAAGAGTAAGAGAGGGAAATCTGAAAGCTCTCTCTTCTTCCTTTGTAGATCATACTATCAGTAGCTCTGCATTATAGGATTAAATGCCTATGAGGCATATGTATAGATCACCACATGAGGTGTGTTCTATAATTGCCGGATTGGGATTAAGACATTTTATTGCTTGATGTCGGTTTGAGTTAAAAGTGCTTCGAAAGTCCCCCATGGTTCCTACCCCTGCTCCCTTTGGAGGTGGCTGTGCCCCAGAGGAGCCCGCAGGGCTGCCCCACCACAGGGGAAACCCCCCAGAGAAGTGCATGAGTCATTCTAGCGTCCTCAGATATCCCCCAAAACTGCTCTAGGATTTAAGTCAGAAATCTGAGCTGCGGAGCGGGGCTTGAAAGCCTGCTGGTGACTCATGCAGGGATTCGGTGGCGTGGGGAGACATTTCTTTTCAATTAGTTAAATTCCCAAAGAAAGCAAATATTCTTCAAATTATATCAATTACGAAATATTCCGGTCTGCCTGGGGAAAGTGCAATGCACCATGTGTGGGGCACCATCCTTGGGGTGTCCCGCACTGGCAGGTTTGCAGGATGGGCGCAAACCTCCCCCTGCTGAGGCTGCAGGGGGGTGGGAGCTCAGCCCCACAGCACCGGGCAGGGGGTCCCCGGCCCCCCCGGCAGCACAGCAGGGTGCAGAGCGCAGGGTGGCGCATTGGTGGGACAGCGCGAGCTGCTCTGGAGCAGAGGGGTTTGCAGAAAAGAGCAAGGGCTTTGCTGCAGCTGAAGCTGACCCGTGGGGAGAACGTGCCCCAGGCATGCAGGAGAACCTCCCAGGTAATCGGAGGGGCGCAGATCCCATCCTTACACCACCGGCGAGCACAGCAGGCTGCTCTGGCAGGGGGTGGCATGTGAGGAGAGCACTCTCTCACCTGCATTTCTAACCCAGGTCTTCTACAGCCCTGTGGGGACACCTAAGCAAAGGCTTTTGTGCAGCTGCCTGTACTTGGACTCAGCAGTGTAATTTCCTTGTGTGCACACTAGAGTCTCTCTTGTTTCAGGTTGTCCCAGGTTTTTTTTCTTCGTTACCCAAGTAAGAGCAACAGGTAGCCATGAGCACTGTCTCTGGCGGAGAACCCAGGGAGTGGTGGCTGGCAGCTTGTCACACACAACCCTTTAGCACTGTAAATACCCAGGCCACATTCTGCTAGGGCACAGCATAGGAAGCAGGATGGGAAAGGCTATGGCCTCCGTTTCATGCCACAAACTGAATCTGGGTTTTGGCAGACAGCTTTCTGTGCTGTGTGGGCCACCCCAAAACAGGTGTTTTAACGTCAATGAGTTGGCGTTACTGCCGTCAGCCTGGTCTTTACCCAACGGGTGCCCCACGCTGCGGCATGCAGAGGGGTTGTGGATCCCATGTGCTGTACCTGGGGGCATGTGGGGGGTCCCACCACCCAGAGCTGGGACACTCTACCCCATACGCCCTGCTTCCCACCAGCGGGGAATCAGGGCATGTCAGCAGAAGGAAGCCATGGCGTGCTCCTCTGTGTCCACTAGTCCAAATTGTCCCGAAGTGGGACCATGGCATATCCCATGGAGAACATCAACCTCATTCAGACAGCAGGTGAGCATTCCAGCTGAGGATGCTGGAGAGGACAGAAACAAGTCAGGTGCAACATCATTGAACTTGCTGGCTATGAGCTGTGAAGTCCCATAACCCGTGTGAGTAGTTTAGCTTTCTCCCTCCAATTAACATTATTTTGTGCTTAAATCACTAAGTGTGACCTGCATCTGCCCTGCCCACTCTTCAGTACTCTTCTCCAGCAATTGCTGCCGTTCCTTACAGTCGGAGTTAAGTCTTGGCTAAACTAAGTAACTTTAATCAGCAAAGTTTGCAATTTTGATGCTTGTCCTTCTTTCTAGATGTATTATGCTTGTGTTGGAGCCTGCTTTGCACGGGTGCCAGTTCCCTTAAAACAGGCCCATTAGAGAGCAGCAGAATTCAATAGTCCTCTGCCATGTAACACAGACCACAAGGAGCTTTCCAAGGGATTTGGCAGAGTCAGGCAACGCTTTGACTGTGGTTGCGAAAGATCTGCTCTCTGAATGGAGTCACCTCAGATTGCTTGCCCCTAGAGGAAAATCCTCCGACGTGTACGCATGGAAGGGATCATCAGCATCTGCAGAGGCCACAAAGGTTTGGGATTTCTTCAAAGAGTTGGTAACAAGATTGTGTAAGAATCAAATATCCTTGCAAATAGCTGTATCCCATTAGTTATGACAGCAAATGCTGGGCTGAATAAAATGTTTATTGTGGCTTATGAAGTGTCTCTGTACATGTAACCTTGGGCAAGACCCAGAAATTCTGGGCTCTGCCTTTGAAAGGCAGCTGGTTAAATAGCCATGGCAAAATAGTCAAAAAAGCACTGTTTATTTGCTCAATACATTAACCAAGTGATTAACTGAGTAATGGGAGACCCAGAAGAAAGAAGAAACCTTTCCCTTTGTGTGCAGTCTGTTTTTCAGACTTTCCACCAGTATTACAGTATTACACATTCCTGGAAAACAAAACTAAGCTCAATATACTTCAACTCAGCCATGGAAGCTCTCCCCAGACTGAACAATCAGCTCAGTGCATCACTCAGACCTTCATGCTCTCTCCTCTCTCTATCGCAGAATTTGAAAGGCACCGAAAAAATCTTGGCTAACTTACTGGCCTGTCTTATAAGGGGTAAACATGAATTCAGGAGTTCTGGAGGACTTCACACAACCAAACCTCGGTGCTTCCTTGCTATTTAACTCATCTAATTGTTCCTGTGTTTCCCTTTTAGCAACTCCGCTTCTCACAGGAGACTGCTTCTGCTACCAGACAATGAGTAAATCTGCTGTAGATTTTTTTCCAGTGTCATTCCTGATGTAAGCTGGTGCAAATAAAATATTTAATTCTGTTTGAGAATTCCTACTTTTCTTTGTTCCCTTCTGATTGTCCAGGCTCCCCACTCAGTCCTTCCTAAAATACCGTTCCTCATATTCTTAGAGATATTAATCATTTGTAAATTCTTTCTGCAGGCGTCTTGCCTGCTGTAGTTACTGTGCTGTCTCTTAGCTTTGTAGTACACAGGGAAAAAATGTTGTTCTTACTCCTTGAGAAAATTATAGGGAAGCATTTTGCCCCCCTTTCTTCACCTAATCTCTAATTAACCTTAGATCACTTTCAGAACATCACATAAGGGTAACCAAAGAATCCCACCACTGCTGGTAACGAGCTGCAGAACAAGTGCTTACAGAGCGTGTAAACTGCTAATAGGCAGTACTGCATTTCTAACTCCAGGCATAGTAATCCTTTAAAGGGCTGTGAAGACAGTGAGGGAGTAGATAGGGTGCCAAAGCACAAGACCTAGGGCCATTTGAGATGCCAGAGGACGTCCTTGCTGGCCACCAGTTTCTGCTGTAAGTGCCCCATTGGTCCTGTGTCACATCTGCCAGGCCCTGTGCAGATGTCTCTGAGACCCTCAGCTGTCTAAAATGACATTAGAAGAGTAACCTCTGGGTCCCTGATCCTCCCCCGGGGCCTCAGCTGGGATCAGACTTACCTTGGGCATATCAAAGCCAGATCTAGCACTAGCTTTGGAGCTGCGCTTGGGCTTTGGGCACCAAAGTTAGCATGCATATACCCCCTTGGGACACAGCACAACTGCAGTGCCTGTCTGTGTGTGAGGTCTGGATGTAGCTGAACATGCGGTAGCACACAACCAGCCCCACGGTGAGGAGGAGCAGGGCAGGGGGGTCAGTCCTCCCTTTGCGCCTCCGAGCAGGTGATGGATTAGGTTGGCAGCTGCCCCTCTCAGTGCGTGGTCCTGGAGAGGGACTAGAAGACAGCACTGCAAACACGTGAAGGTGAGATATCAGAGCAGGGGGTTATTAAATGAGTCAGATGTGGGTAAGACTTGATAGACCCGAACTGTCCGAGGACCATTCTCTAGGTCAAACAGAAGAGCTGGACTTTCGGGGAAGGAAGGTCTAGGCTATCAGGAGGAGGAGCCTCTCTGTAAAAAAGACAGCGAAAACAATACCCTATCCTTCAAGTGCACTCAGCAATGAAAACAGCACTTCTACTGATTAAAGCATAATAAATGTAATGAAAAACACTGTAAGCTATTAGTGGCTGCTACCTGTTATGCATTTGTTTTAAGCCCTTTGAATGCTGATAACTATTTTTTCCCCCTAGAAAATCTTTCTAAATTATTGCCGTTTCCTTTACTCACCGCATTTGCAATCATCACTTGTAAATTCAAGTAATGAATTCATGAGGAGTCTGAATGGCATAATAATACTATCTTGCACGCTACCACAGCTACCACCCGGCAATCCCAGGATGCTTAACCGGCGCAAGTGGATTGAACCTCGCAGTGCTGTTCTGCTGTGTGGGGAGGCAGTGAAAGTCCCTTCAGGCAGAATGGAAACCCTTCAGGGCACCATATTTCTGGGGCAGAAATGTACATGCTTATTTGGTACCAACCCAACACCTCTAGGAAGCGTCAGATCTGCTCTGCATGCACCGTGCAGACAGCCTGCACATGTTCAGTAAATCTGCCCCGTCGGGATGTGTCTGGCTCCCAGCACACCACACACAAACTGGGTATTGCATGTGCAGGAACGTGCAGTATGTTCACTGCTTCCACACAACAGTCAGTCGCCCAGCACATGTGCATTAAGTCCACCCAGTACTTCTAAAAAGCATCAGAATAGCTGATGGTGTGAGCAGTTTGTGCCAGACAGAGCAAGGACCATCATCCTTTGCCGTATATGTTCACAGAGGAATAGAACCATATGAAATTACCCTCCTGGAAATGCTGTACTTCATCACTCACGTGCTATGCAGCAGATCTATGCGTGTGTTTTAAAAATGTCAAGGGGATTCAGATGTCTGGCATCCTGCTCAGATTCCGAAGTATAAAAAGAGTCTGCCATAACCTAGATGCATGTTAGCTCTAATCAGAGCACAGAGAAGCAAAAGAGTAGCAGATAACTGTTCATCTGTTCACCGTGAAACATTTAACAAAACAGCTTTGTTATTATAAATCTGCCCGATTTCACTGATAGTACATTAATCAACACAATAAAACTGGTATTAATGTGTTTTTTGTGAAAGGACTAGCAAAATGAGTTGTCTTACTTTCAGATAGCACTAAAATCAGGTTTGTAAGGATATCTACAATTTTGAGCATTTGAACAGCTCACTAGCTCCAAGAGGACCAACCATACTTTCAAGTAGCTTCTGAACTGGAACTTCATTCACAAAGCAAGACCTAATACAACCAGAAATACACTGTATTGCATGCATTTTCTTCCACATACTAAATTGGGAAGTAAAACATTGATTTCTAGCACATACTCTATTTCTCCATCATTGATGCAGCTAGGTCTCTGCTGAAGTGTAAATGATCACTGAATTATTGAAACCCTTGTAAAGTTGTAATGGAAAATGTTAATTTTAACATGAGACACACAAATGCCTGCAAAAACAATGAATCAATCATAAGTGGGTAGATAAACAAATGTATTTTTATTTTCATTTCAGTGATCTGTGTGGCCCAGCAGTGAACTCCAATTTTGAAAGGAATTAAATAATGTTTTGCAGCTGGTCAGAAAATGGAAACCCCTTGCAGAATTTTTCAAAAATCACAGACGTTGTTCCAGTATTACAGCAGGCAAAAAATCAACATATTCTTGAAACTAATTAGCAACAACAAAGAAGGTGTTTTTTAATAGTACTCAAAGCTTTACCTAAATTAAATGCACACATCCAGCCATCACAATACCTACAAATGTCATGAATCTGTTTACCACTGAGAAAGATTAGGTGAAATGGACACCATGTTACAGTGCCAGACAAAATGCAGCAAATTCTTTCTGCAGAGAAGCTCTATGCAGTTCCATCATGTGGTGCCCCTCGTTTGCTTGGAAAAAAAGAAAAAGAAAACTTGCTTCTTTAGCCAAAATTCTGTTTAGAGAGTAAAGTTCTTGGGGAGATGGACAAAGAATGACCCAGTTCCTTCCAGCCGTCTCTCTCCGCCGCATCCATCTCTGCGGAAGCTGCTCTATTCCAATTGCACAGCAATATCCTCCTGTGCCAGCCCACAGGAATGTCATGGAGAAAGATCATGCTCACAAGGTCTCTATATTTTTGGTGTCAAACAGGACTAGGATTTGGAGGTTGGCTGGAGAACAGAAACAGGAGCCAGGGTGCCCAGGAAGTGCAGGTAACCAAGGCAAACAGTAAAGCACTGCTTCTTTGCGCACACTCCCTGAGATAAGCAATTTAAATGGACAGGCTTAGGGAGACATTTATGTCTGTCATATTACACTATACAAGTTCCAACACAGCTATGTGTAGACTATGCTATGCCTATAGTGCTGGTAGAGCCAATCATTAAAGTACAACCTTGCAAAAATTTCCATGATGCTGATCACTAGAAAGGATAGCCAACTTGGAGCTTCGAGATGAAAAGCAGCTTTTACAGTGCTGTTTATTGTCTTGAACGTTTTCTCAAATGTAATGCAATATTATATGGCTAAATATACAGTTTTATTAAAGAATCATTCATTGCCTTGATCCTTTCTGAAGAAGATCTATGTATTTGTGGACCAGAATATTCTGCCGATGAGGAATATTTTTCTCTTGGCAGGAATCCAAGCATCAAAATGTAGGCTTTTGTAGCTGTGGTGAGTAATCTGTCAGCAGGGAAACCATGACAGCCTAGAGGAGGAAGAAAAGAAAAAATCCAATCACATTGGGAACAGATACTCCATAAAAATAAATAAGGGGGAAATATTTTCCAGCTCCAAAGTCTTGTGTTGAAAATTATTGCCTGACAAAAAACTGCACACTTAGATTTATTCGCTAGAACTTCTGATGATGAATCAGGAAAGAGCTGAAAATTAGTTAGGATGTTCTGTGTTACAGCTGATAGGTTTTCTCAGTGCGGACAAAATACAATAACAGAAAGCCTAGGAGAAATGCAGACAAAGCATGTTTAGCCCACATGCTGAGGCCTTTGTGGTGTGTTACTAGCTAGGAGCTAGGAGATGCTGTATGTACACAAACAGCACATGGTCTTGCTTGTGGATTTCAGCAGAACTTCCATTAGCATTAGTGACAACCATACTAGAATAAGGACTTTGAATTTTATCCCAGTTTAGCTGTACTTTCTGTGGTAAAACATGGAAAATCCTCACTGAGGTTAGTTGTGTGTCATCTACCCCTCCTGCCCTCCCCTCATACTCCAACAAACCTTAGGTATGGCTGCGAAATGAGAGTAACGGGAATGGCAGCTAAACAAAACATGGTGTTGCGGCAGCTCTGCCATCCTCCCCACACCTGTGTACATAACAAGCCCCATGCTTGCTTGGTTTTGACGAGGTATTACCTGGTTCACACTGTTGTGATTTCACAGCAATGTCTGACTGCAAATTGTTATTTTGGCCCAGAACTGGATTTACAAGGGTTCTCTAGGGGCTGTGGTCTTGTTGCCTGTCCTTCCTCTCCCTTCAGCACTGCTCAGTGTGACAGGCAGTCCCAGGCACACGGTGGGGACTGAACATACAGCTGTGCAGCCCCTCGCTGCTAACCATGTCGTAGCCTTTGGAACCACAGCTGAGCAAATAATTTATTTTTCAGTTTGCTGTCTGAGCTGAAAGTGGTAGAAAATAATATATAAACAAGACCCATACATTCATTATTTTTATAGCTTGATAAAATACAAATACGACATTTTTCTTACCGCCCAAAAAATGGGCATCTGGAACCCAAAGTTAAGGGTCTGTTTTCCTTTTAAAAAAATAATATTTAGGGCAATTAGAATCATTGCAGAATTAAAATAAAAAATATGAGCACTTTTCAGAATTTTAAGGCCAAAACTATGAATTTAACACAAATCTGTTAATAATTTTGACCGTGTCCAAAATCTGAGTTTTTGGTAAATAAAATACTCAACCACTTATTCACTTGGAGCACATCTAAAGTTCATCTGAGAGCTATGACAATGCCATTTCTGGGTTTTTTTTCACCTCTGAAAGTTTTCACTAGCTTTTGTCAACATGATGGTTCTAAAGTCAACAATAAATAACAGGCTACTGAGATCTGGCAGTAATTTTCTGAAATTCTAGGAATGCTGAGAGCGGAGTTATGGTTTATGTTAAATGCCAAGTGTTCTCTCATGGTTCCCATGGATCACACAGTATTACCCACACCATAACTTTTCAGGGTCCTTCAAAGCTTTGCTCTTGCAGCACTTTCTCAGGGAAAGTTCCCATTGGCATCAGTGGCAGTTTTTCCTGAGAGAAAACTGCAGAATCTCTAGCTTTAAGTGTCTGGGAAATTGTAGTTTCTAAGACCAGTCCCTGGGACCTCAGCATTTAACATGTTTTAAAATTGAGCAGCTGAGTTAATCATTAAACTCAGTGATTTAAATATCAAAAAATTACAGTTTATACTGTAGATTTCACTTAGTGATAAAAACTGGGTGAAGCAACAGCAGATTATCATCAAAACAGATCACATTCGTGTCCAGAAGTATTTGCGCTACAGAAATATGTTGTCTGTAGTCAAAATTGTGATGTGCTGTGGGGTGGATCTGAAACATATGTATTAACATTTACTGTTCATTGAGGAAGCAAGCTGAATCCAAGCCTGTAGTGTAAGGCAGAACAGAAGCTGACCCTAACCTCTAACTACTGTTATCTTCTTTTTTTACCATAATTGTCCATTTTCTGTTTTCAGCCTCCTGGAAAACCAGTGACCGTGGAGAATAAAATACTTCATCATCAACTTCTTCAGGTTTTCTGGGTAGACAATGTAAAAAAGTCCAGTTGGAAGCAGCAGATTTTGCAGTCTGTAGATCAAAAAGCATAGAAAAACAAAGAAATATGTGAGGACATTAATAAAATGTAAAAAGGTTAACAAATTTTATATTAGCTCCCCCTCTAGTTACTTGGATGATGAACTCAGAAGAATTCCACTGACTTCAAAAGAATTCCTCATCTGTGAATAAGATGGGAATACCCCCACTTAAGTCAGGAAGAGCTCAGTGCTGACTTCACAAAAGTCGAATATTTACTCCTATTTCTCTGGCTTTAGTAGGGGAGTAAAAACTCCAGTGACCTAGTGGATCAATAAAGTACAATCTTTATTTGAATGCCATACAGTAATAAAATACTATTGATAATTGCAACAAGAACATACCAAAGCATGATTTAAAAGGCTATATTTTTTTTTCTTTTGATATTGTCACTCATAATATATCGATCTAATACCAATGAACAAAGAATTAAAGCATTTTAGGCCAGTTCAGAGACATACCCATCAATAGTATTTTGTGAACTTATGTTAAAATACAGTCAATTAAACCAGTAATTCTATCAGCAAGGAAAATGTCCTTTTTATCTTGGACAATTAATAGTTTATGACTTGACGTTTTCTCTAACTGATTTTGTGCTGATGAGCATTTTAACCAGATGATTTTAAAGACATATATTTAATGCTTTATTCATTGACAGATATACACAAAATCGCCCCAAATGCTGCCGCATTTAAGAGTTAATCTGTGAGCTGCTCATTCTAAATAAAATATAAGGGATCATTTCTGGTAGCAAAGAGGAAATGCAAAGTTAGAAATAGGTTTTAGGTCATAAAGAAGTAAAGCATTAGCTCTCCTGCACATGTTCTGGAGTTAGATCTCATTGGAAAGCTCTGAAAGAGGCCAAGCCATGTGAAGTGTATACGACAACTCAAATCTTGTTATCTTTGTTTTTCAAGCTGGAGGGAGGTTTGCATCTGGTTCTTCCATGGCCCCACTCAAAAAATTACCAAACCCATGCTTTGCTGATGTTGATTCTTATAAATGCAAATTGTAAAAGCATCAACAAAATCTAAATCTCAATTTTTACCTGCATTGTAACCTGATAGCCTTGAAATGCATTTAGTCTTTCTTTCTTTTCCTCTTCTTGTCCCATACTTATCCATGTATCTGTAACTAAGACATTGGCACCATCTGCAGCTTCCAAAGGATCTGTTGTGAGAAGTAACTTGGTACCATACTAATGGGAATAAAATAAGGAAGATCAGGAAGTCAAGGAACTTCAACTTTGTAACAAAAATAAACTCTATTCAAACTACTCTACTAGGCTATTTCATAGGCTCCTACCTCTTTGGAGTACTGTTCAGTTATTTTAGTTATTCTGAGGTCTGGTTCAAAGCCCTGCCAAAAGAGATGATAGGTAACATATCATGGAACATATATAAGATCGTCACCGGTTATTAACACTAGTTAGAAAAATACTGATTGAACCAATTGCCATGCAAAGAAGAATGTCTTTCAGAACCATAAAACTTGAGGAAATTGTGTTGATTTTGTTGAAAGTTTATTTTGGACATAAACTGGTAGAAAGTGTTCTGATAAGGTAAGAAAAATGCATTTCAGCAGTTACAGAATGACATGCCTATACATCATTTATTTTTTTGTTCTGAACTTATTCTTTGTTTTACATTTTATATTGTATTACAATGCAGCATTCTAAAAAGCTGCATCACCAATCTGAACCAACCAAGATACAACGCTTTCACCTATCTATCTGAAACAACTTTCAAAATTTTTTTGTGGGGGAGAGGACATTGGATGACTTTGTAACACTTTCTCAAATGAAATTATCTTCCTTTATGATTTATATTGCAGTCATGAATTCCCCTCAGCCCTTCTGAAGTTGGACTCAGTAGAATTACTCCTGCTTTGCATCAAAATAACTGAATCGGGATTCTGAATGTTGGTTCTGAAAGGTGGCACTCAAGATACATGCAGGCACCACTAGCTGAGGCCCTTGGGAAGTATCCAAGTGGCTGAGACAAGAATGGGCAAAGTTTGTCTTCCTTACTTCATGAGCATGGCTTTCTTACCTTGGGAGTCGCAATACGCAGGTGCATTCCCAGCTTTGCAGCACTCATCATGATGGAGTGGAGGACGTTGTTTCCATCCCCAATCCAGGTGATAGTAAGCCCGTTCAGCCCACCATAGTGCTCCTGTCAGATGAATTGGACAGCCCTGGGGTTATGTTCCAGGCAAGCTGAGCAAGCTGATGCCCTAGGTAGGATCAGACGGGTCTGGTGCAAAGAAGGCTGACTACCTTCAAATGCTAGCTGCATGGAACCATACCTTTAATTGACCTTCTTAGTGCAGCTACAAGATGGTCAGGGAGGGAAATCCCCCAGTGTCTTACATAAAGACCCAAGAGATACAGCATCAGACACACAATAACTTTAGCACCAAAGCTGTACAGCCATGCATTGGTGCTCATATATATCACTGAATGGTAGAAACTCTTAATTTAGAGGCAGTCCTAATGCCTAGGATAGCATTCCTTCCAGCTTTCCCCCAGATTGTGAAAATACCCCTATTCGGGTTTGCTCTGGCTTGGTTGTCTGTACACGATGTTCCCTGCGGCCATAGCAGTGGCCATGCCCTTAGAGTGCATTTTAACTGTCACAGCTGTACAGGACAGCAAAGAGCAATACTTTGAAAGCAGCTGTGCCACTCATGGCCTGCGAGGCTTGCTCTCTGTTGTGCAGCCAAAGAGTGCAGTGATTTTTTTAAAGTGTGGATTACCAGAATACAACATTAGCCTGTACATTAGCCTGTACCTGAACTTGAAACAGCATTACAACATTAGCCTGATGGCACTTACAGCCTGTACACGTGCAGCTACTCTGGCCCTCAGCCACCAACAGATAAGGCCTAAGGAGGAACAAGAGTAACAGGAGTTTCGTATTTCCAGAGCAGGACAGTTTGAGGCCCTTTAGCAAGCCTTGTTTTAAATATGCATGTTTATAGGTACTTAAGTTGATACCAGAAAGTTTGTAAAAGACATAAACAAATACTTCTATATGCCTGCTCTGTACAACTCCACCTCATGACTTGAAACACGAAAGACACGATGGAGAGCCTTTTATTCTTAGTTCCAAATGGGGCCATGCTACAATTGCATTGTAGTAGCTGGAAGCCAGACAGTGTTTCAACACTTTGTGTGACATGATTCAATGCTTGTCAGAGAGGATAAGCATCCACATTGTAGAGCTGTACTAACTGGCAACCTTGCAGGCAGTCGCAGCAAAGATGCCAAAAGACTGAACAGGAAAAGGGCTGGGACTACCCCTTCTTCTCCTGGCAGCAGCTTCTCCTAAACAAATAGTTGTGAAGTTGTTCCAGAAAAAAGTTATTGGCATTTCTGCCAGTGACCACAATTTTCAGTCAAAAATAGTAGCACTTGAAATATTGAATGACATTAAAATGCCATTGAAATCTTAAACTAATAGAGTCCTAGGTTGCCTACAGTTTAAGGGCTAAAACTATTGTATTGTATTGTAAAACTATCATTTTTTCAGTTGAAGTTTGTTAGCAGCAGGCTTATTGGCAGAGGTTTGATGCAAGGGCATTTACAGGACAGCAAATCAGGACTTTTTGGACATGGAAGTTATTTCGGTGTAACAGCTCTGCAGGTCTCTAAGGATCTTTCGAAGTCCTTCCACATCTCCTAGCAATGGTACTCCTAGGAGAAGGTCAAACTAAAGCATTTATTTAAGGGGTTGTTTCCAGCTAGGGCTTAGTGATAACTGAGACATAAACCCACCACCAGGAGCAAATGAGACAGCCCTGAGTTCTTTTGATCTTACTGTTTAAAAATAGACATCGTAGCCCGTAATGTTCAAAGCACTGACTAGTGAGTCACAACTATACTGCTGTGTTAAATAACTTCCACTTTATTACCAGCTGCTACTCTGTGTTAAAAGAAGCACAGTGCATACTAAATACTTTTCTCTGTTTTCCCAAGCTACTAGCTGTTACAGGTAAAATACAAGTACTGGAGATGTCTGTATAATGACCCTCAATATGCACTGCAAATTGCAAAGCCACATCTGCAGACTGGTCATAGCTGAGCTTATCTTAATGAAGACATTTAGCTAATGGAAGAAGTTGTAGACATGGCAGAATCAAGCTGTATGTGTGCTAGTGGAGCTTATTTTATATCCTGTGCTAAGCTTTATGCTGCCACTGGTACACTGCTGCTGTAACTCAAACCTCTTCACCTAAAGCCAGCTCACTATGACTGTGACTATACTGCTTATAGACATCCATCCTCAGCTTCCAAGAAAGATGACATGATTGTGTTGGTCAGAACCAGAAAGCTTTAAGGCAATAGGAAAGCTACTGTATATGAGACATACATGGTTTTTTCCCCCTGTTTTATAGTATATGCTTACACAACTGCACAGAAAAAATCCTGCTAAAAGTGTTTTGCCACAACGGTAGCACTCTAGATTTAATCAGAACCTTTACAATACATGCTGATCACCTGAGCCTCTGAAGATACTTTTCTCCTTACATCCCTCCCCAACTTTTCCAAACTGTTATATTGATGTAGGTTTTTTACCTGCTTGGGTGTTCTGCAGTTTCTCGTTACATATGGAACCTGACTTCAAAATATTTATACTCCTAGTAAAGCTATACAAAAAAGTAACATATTTAGAAAGTCTAGAGCCCCTCTCCCTTTTGAATGCCTCTTTGGCAAACTAGTGATTGCTGCTGTAGTGCCCCAAAACTTGGCTTTGCTATTCTCATAAAAAATCTCTGCTAAATAATTGATGTCAATTTTACAGTCAACTTTCTCATCCTCATGCTGCTTTTACAATATTTCATTCTGTTCTTATCCATGGTTGCAGTATATCAGTGTATCAAACCCTGGGAAAAAATAAGCATGCTCAGTGATTTAGCAGTGTTGTATGTTTAGATAAGACTGGTTTAACTAATTAGAGACATTTGTGTCTGCCTCTGCCTGGACTTGCTTCCAGCTAGGCAGAAACTCTGACACCATTATAGATTACTTCTGAAATGTTTGACCACAACAGTTGTAACAGCCCTCAATGAAAACAAGCTTTTGAATAATGAAACAGTAATCTGTCAAAATTTAAAATGGAAAGCAGGGGACAAGTCAAAGCTTTAGCCCTTTGGGCGACAGTGCAATCTAGTAAGTGAGAAGCTGGGCAAATTCGGATCTACTGGCTCTCAAACTGAGCTGAAGGCAGATGCTGGGCCAGTTACCTTTCTTACTCCCACATTGGCCTTTGTTAAGGTTATTGAAACAGTATATTCTAGAGGATCAGTCCAGATTTGGGATTTCTAATTGTTAGTTGGGATTTCTAATTGTTAGAATAATGAGGAGGAGGAGGATGGTGATGAATTTGAAGACTACAACAATTTGAGCTCTTTGGGTCACACATAAAGGGGAAGTTGAGAACGTACGGCAGCCCTTTTCAAGCTGGGCAACACTGTAATTTGTTACACTATTTAAAAAGGAATCACTGATATATTTCTTATGCCAACCATTTCTTTCTGAAAAAGAAATTTCCCTTCAGACCAGTGACATAAAAAGCTAGTGGCATATGGATCCACTATAATTACCAGTCTGGCCATCCTGCAGTCAGCTACAAGTTAGCTGATTTGGTCAGTGACATTAATATCAATTGAATCAATGTCAATACCCAGTTCGTCGCTGGAATACAAATTGTGTGATGCTGCCCTCCAGCCAAGCTTCGCAGAGCAGAAGTTGTGAGTCAGGAGACTGAGGGTCTGAGACTGTTACATGCCTTCAGCACAGACAGAGAAGTGGGCTCTGCACATGCACAGCACCAGCACACAAACTTACAGTCTTTGAAGGCCACATCCCCAAACCCTCAAAATCAGATTGCATAATGTTTACAACCATTTCTAGTGGGTTATAACTCAAGAGCAAACTCAGGTCAATTCAACTTTTAAGAAAGAGGGTAGCACATACGCTAAGAAAAACATAGATCTTGGCATAATAGAGGGCATTAATCCTGACCACACTATTAAAGGGCAGAGCCAGTTCAGACGTCAAACATATGAGGGGCTCCAAGTTGCTCAGGAAGAAGACACTGGGCAAGAAGATGTTGAACTTGAAGAATCTCACCCCAGTATTCATGACAGGGGCACGCTTTGTGATCTGACAGGAACACCCTGAATACAGAATGAGAACTGACAGCCCTGAAAACCAACCAGCCACATTGTTTGCAGAATGCAACAGACTATACTAAAATAACCACACTAAAATGCACATGTGAAAAGGGAATCAGAAGCCATAAGCAAGAAGACATTCTGACAAAATAAAGCAGGAAATTAGGCCGTTTCAGAATGAAGAGAAAGTGCTTGAAGAGGATTCAAGAAGGCACATCACAGAATTAATAGGATTTAGAAAATGGAAGAATAAAAATGTGCTAAGCATGACTAGGGCCAGAGTGCATGTAGTGCTCCACTGGCATATGCAGCAGGAGAAAAAAGAAGAGAAAAAAAAAAGGTACATTTTGGGTATGTAATGACAGCAGGGAGGAGCAGATCCAGGCAGAAAATATTTGGAGAGATAAGGAAGAGACATTTTTAAAGAGACATAAGCTGCACAAAATCTGTAGTTACATGTAAATATAAGGCTAGCAGCGTGTGCCACTATTGTGGTTTACGTGCATATATAAATCAAATAAATTGCCTTTGCATTGCAGGAAAGCAGTCCAAATCTTATATATGAACTTTCAACTCATTTAAAGAATCAGTGGTACTATTCAACATCCCTATATTAATCTTCTTGCAGGTGGTACTCAGGTAACATCTTTTTACCCTGCTGAAAACCCCACAAGACGTTTTATTGTCTAGACCCCGTGGCTCACACTTCATCAAGTGTTAATCCTACTTCTGTGACCTGGTAAAGTTCATTATATGATTAAAATGCCATTTTATTGCGTGCTACTGGCTGTAAGACCAGTCTTCACCTCAGTGTACAGTGCAGCCAGGAAAAAAGGCAGCAGATGGGCAGGTCAGAAAGGGAAAGAGGAGGCAGTGCCGACATCCACGGCGCTGCTGAGAGCTCCCCCCTGCCTGCCCCTCCCTCCTGGGTAAGAAAGCAAGAATGGAAAATGGGTCAGAAACTAGTGGTGCAGCATGCCCTTGGCAAAGTGAGGCAGGCACCCAGCTGCCCTCTAAAGACCCCCTGACAAATTCTGGGCTAAGGAGTATGCTGGAAAGACTGGCGGAGAGATGGGCACAGTTGGAGGAAGCAGTGCTCTGCTTATCAGGCTGACTGGGAAAGTGCTGCAAATTTTAAAAAGCTTCCATGGCTGTGCAAAAGCTGAGCCATTTTTTGAGATCTCTATAAGTGCTCACTTTGTCACGATACTGCTGCACGTCAAATGTTTCTTTTGTTTGAGCACCAACTCTTATGGTCCTGTTTCCTCATCATGTAAAATGGGCAGTGAGAGGGACACTCTTTCCAAAGATGTCCTCCTCAGTGCTTGATGCAATGACACCCACCTGCTGTTGCTGCTGCCCTAGGTATTCAAACGAAGGAAAAACCCAGCCTGTGGGCTCATGTTCACCTGGAGTTTCTACCACGGCTGCCCTACACAAGGACACAATGGAGGAGGAGCAGAGGATGATCAGCAGGTCACGTACTCATTCTGCTGATCTCCATAGGTTTCCCCTTAAGATCAGTGGAGAAAGAGATGCATCTCTAGAGGGTGACTGAGATACTCAGTGGACTCTCTTCATTGACTGGTGATGGAGTACAGGGCAGCAGCACTCTGAACTTTGGTGCTGTACTCAGAGGCCTGGATAAAACCAGGTTCAGGGGCAGAGATAACAATAGTTGTGTAGACTATGAGTCACAGATTATTCATGAAGCCTGTTATTCACAAGTGATAAAATGCTAATAACTAAGGTGTATGCAAAACAGACCTCCCTGCAAAACACAATGATAAGATTCACCTCGTTTGCAGTTGCACACAGTGTTTAAATGAAATTATGACATTTAGTGATTGGTGACGTTCTCATTACAGCTTACCGTTTTATGTAATTTGAACAGTTCATTGAGGCTGGCTCAATGTGATCTCACAAACGTACCTTATCCCAAGGTATGTGAAGCATTTTAGTCTCAAGTTCACCAATTTTTGCTGGTTTCTTCACTTCAAGTATTGAAAATTTTACAAAAAATACTAATCAAAGTAAGGAAACAGTAATTTTCACTAAACATATGAGTCTTACAGTATTTACAGTTTAAGGCATGAATAATTTAATATTACTCTCACTAGATCTTTTTCACATACTGAATGTCCCATAGCAAAGTCTTCTACAGCTGACAAACACAGCTGAATGAATCAGGAAATTATTCTGCTTTCCCTTTTTCAAGCAGTGTGATTTTTATTCATTCAGAAAGTAAACAAGGTCGAAGGAGTTCATCATAGTTGTCAACCAGCACTGCAGTATAATAACCTTTTTTATAAGCCAGTTTCTCAATTGATTGTAAAACAGCGTACTCCTTCTGTTCACAGATAAACATCTGGTATTCTATGTGTAAAACGTTATCCTGCTGTCAAATCAACTATTTCATTAGATTAAACTACACAATGATCTTTTTTAACTATTCTTTGATGTGAGCAAAGTTTAAATAGATTTAAGTGCCTGAACACTAGGCGTTTGCACTGGTAGCATTAACTGGCTTTTCAAAACAAATTTGTTCAACCAATTTCCTAATATATGCATAGCGATTCCTTTTAAACTGTTCATAGGTTAGGGAGGAATCAAGAGTGAACTACTGAGTTTTTTTAAGTCAGTGGAAAAACTTCCACTGGCTTATGGCTAAGCCAACATCTCACCTTTATCTTAATATGTAAAGCGCTCTGCAGATTTTCTGAATTGCAGCCTAATTCCAATGAAGTACTTAATTTTATGCTTAACTTCAGTCCCACTCTAGCTGATAGGACTAGGTAATTGTTTTAAATTAAACAGGTCCTTAATTATATTGCTGGATAAAGATCTCTTTAAATAACAAGTGCATGTAACTACCACTTAGAAAAACCTAGGAATAAATGATTTTGAACCTGACTTTCCCAAATACTTACCAAGACTTAGCAAAAAAAAAATGTTATTAAATGGGGATTATATTGTTACCTGAAGAGTTAGGTAATCAGCTAAAATCTGGAGAGGATGGTATAAATCAGACAACCCATTGATTATTGGTATCGTGGCTTCTTTCGTCATTAGGTCCAGATCATTATGCTTATAAACTCGAGCCAAGATTGCATTTGTCATGCTGGACAGCACCCTAGAGGATGGCAGAAAATACCCAAGTCAAACATAATAGATATATTTCTGTTGCACTCTTCAGCCTGCAACTCATAAATATTAATGAGAAGTGGTAATGAATCAATTTTTTTCAGCTATCTGAATAATTTATCATGCCCGCATAACACACTTAAATGCAGACATTCAACAAGCTGCTAATAAGTAAGCAGCTTTACTTATTAATAAACTATAGTAAGTAAATGAAAACTGCTACTGTATTTTATGGTTTTTTTCTCTTCAGCGTTTGATTGTAGCTATAGATGTAACATCAATAAATGTTAAGGTATCTGAACTAAGACAAGAGATTGTGTAACACTAACATTTGAAGAATTGGATAACTTCAGGAGGGATAAGGTATAAGATTCCTTGAGTCTTTTAGTAAAAAACAAATGTAGCATTGACTGAATATTACAGTGTTTCTGTATGGTAGCCAGACCTTTGTGAGGATTACGAATACGGATCTGTCTTAGAGTACCACCATTATTTACTGATCTTAATGAACACAGAAACAGGAGGCCAACAACACCAGCCTGTTCTTTCTCCTACCTACACACCTGCATATTGACACAAATGTTAGCAGCGTTAAAGTAAGGCCCAAATTTGAAACTCAGTGTACAGACAGGGGCATGCAGGAGTCACTGTACCACTCTGTCCTTAACCTCATTTGCCAAAGCATGAAAGAATCAGAGATTAGCATAGTGGATTAGCATAGTATACTCAGTATGCTCTCTATTCTTTAGATAAATTAAATATGGATTGAAGCTCTGCGTTTCTCTGCATTTCTGTGTTTTAATCCAGCCCTGAAGCCTGACTTTGAAGTAGCATTTTGTGTGTTTTCATGTTATCTCTAATAGGACCTTAAAACAAAACAAGGAAGAGACTGAACAGAAGAGTAAGAAAATCTATCTTCCTAATTAGCTGTGAAGAATTCTGGTATCTCCTCTTGTGGAAATACGGCTATTAATGCCATGGCCTTTACACAGACAAATCTCCTGATGAAGTCAGTACCAAATATTTTCTACTGACAGCAGACATTCCTCACACAAGCAAAACTCTTATAAAATGTTACAAGATTCCCTCTAGAGCTCTCTCTGAAGAGTGCCAATAGCAGCTACAAGTGAAAAGAAGGAACTGAACAAGGTATTTGCTGATTGCAAGGTACTGGAACAGTTGCTGTTTATGCCATTATTTCTTCTTAGCTCATGAGTTTCTTTCTTTTTCTCTGTGTGTGTTTATTCTAGCTTGAAGCATGTGATTGTGGAAAACCTATTCTGTTCTGAACTTGTCATCAGGGATGGGATGCACGGTCCCTTTTGTTAGCTATCTAACAGGTGTCCACCCTAAACAAGACACAGCCAGTCCCACCAGTAAAGGAAAAGAGGCAATCACACTGGGAAATTGCCCATTTTTCTTAAACTTGTTTTTTACGATGTCAGGACAGCTGATTCCTACCCGACATGACTGATAAAGAATTTAAAGATGGTTCCTTTACAGGGTATGCCATTAGAGGAAATTCAGTCATAATCAATTACCAATTAGTGAAAACTGCTGGATTTTATTCCTTAATCTGTAGAAAATAGATACTAGACTTATTAGGCACTTACCAGCAAGACATCAGACAGTCCTTCTGCCAGCATTTCTAGATGTCATATCTTATAGTAGAAAACCCAGATAGAAACTGGGTTTATTTTTTGTGAAATCAAAACCAAATTGAACTCAGAAAAAAAAAATAGACCTCATCTGAGGAGATTAAGTCTCCTGTAATCAAATCAGTTTAAAGGAAACCATGGAAGGCTGGGTTTTCATAAGAAAAAAGACCAGGCTAGATAAAAAGCTTAAGTAAAGGTGAAGTTTTGGAAGATGAGGAGGAGTAAGCACAGGCTCACCAGGTGACTTTTCATTTAAGGTTCCTATGTTATCATCAACTACAAGGTATTTTTCTCTTTTCATTCTTTTTGCAAGACTGTGAGCCTATAAACTTCAAAATCCCAGAGTCTGGAAATATATGAGTGTATTGGAATGCTGCATATCTCTCTTTCAAAATAACTTTTATTTCTACAGAGAAATGCTGGAAATTTTTACTCAAGTGTATCCTCTGAGAAATCCAAAACTAAACACAAATAAAAGTATGCTTTTTTGGTGTGGCTCATCTCTGAACTCATCTTTGAATTTGAAAATGGGTCATTTGCATATATTTTGGGCAGCATATTGCTATCCAAGGTAGTTTTGGTTTTGTTTTGAAAGTATGTGTCCATTCAAAACTTAAATTTCTGACAAGACTACTTCATTGTCATTCATAGTCTTACAGGGGCACATGGCGGATGTGTTCTCAGTAAGAGGTGAGAATTAAACTCATTCCCCATAGCTGCAGAGATTCATCCCCTAATAATGCCAGTGGACTGGTAAAGTCTTCCTATGAGTTCTTCAGTGCTGTCATTGCATGTTATGGTCACTGAGCTATAGTGGTGGCACAATGGAACTGCTCTACAGTGGAAAATAGAGATACAGTACTTATATTTCATTTCATATAATATATCAGGCATGCTAAACAGCACTGAAAGGCTTAGAGCTTCTTAATGCGTGGTAACTTTTTGCTACTGTGTCAGCATAAATGTAAATGTCTTGCAAAGCATGTATTATGAGCAGGTAGTAAGTCACTAAATGTATGTGCACAGCAGAAATGCTTTCAACCCTTACCTGCAGCAATTTAATAAAAACTGGGACTTTTATAGATCTGTGCCGCTTTTGCTTTAAGACTCAATCTCAAGTACTTATAAGGCCTTCACAGCCCTAGACACATGGCTGCAAGTATTTGAAATACCCTCTGGGTCTACTACAGGCATTCTTTGTTTATTCTTACATTAACTGAATGAGGTTGGCATGTTATCCTTCATTCACAAGAAATGCCAAGGAATTAACACCCAGGTTGTTCTTCTGGGTAAACTGCTCAGCCTTGATTACGTAAAGTCAATAATAATTCTGCTAATGAGAGCAGGAGTGAAGCAGAGCATGTGGGGCTTTGTAAGCCCCACTTGGGAAAGCTCTCACTCCACTGTAGCAGGTGAGTGCTGTGACTCAGCAGAGGAGCAAAATCCCCAGGTCAGTGTCATAAACAGGGACTTGACCTGAAAGAGCAAGCAGTGACAGAGAAAAGGGGGGCTGAAGGCTTGCATGGGAAGTGGGTATCGTGGGATCCTTCTCCACAGAATGTAGATTCCTCCAGAATCGCTGGAAGATTTGCTTGCTTCTACTTTTTGCCTTATTTCTTGTAGCTTACTTTCTTTTTCCCTTTTGTTTATGCAAACAAAGGTCATACAAAAGACTGTGAATCAAAGATTTAATGGCCCTTTATTATCCCATTTGGAAAGAAGAAGAAATTAAAACTGGCCTATACAAAGCATGTCCGTTTGTATATCAGAACACACATGGATTTGCTGCAGGGCTGGCATCTGAATGGCAGAGAGCCTCCGGATGACAGTCCTGCATGTCTGATGGGATGGTGCTTGGAGAGGTTACTGCAGGGGAGCACTGCGTAAGGGCCCTGACGGCATCCTTACCCTTCCTGGACATTTGGCTGCTGGGGCTCAGAGCCAACTTTGCAACAGTGCAGCTGAGGGCTACCCTCATCACTCTGATGTCGAGGGGGACAGGAGGCTCCCAGACAGCACTGCGAGGAGTCTCCATCAGGGCCAATCCCCTTCTCTTGGGAGTCGCATCTCTTACTGCTTTGTAACCATGCCCATGCTGATCCTGACCTGGACCCCCACCTGCAGGCTGATGTCCCACCCTGGCCTTGGCCCACCCCCACCCCACAGAGGTGCCTGATGCCCTGGACTGTGGCTGCCCCTTGCTGCCTCCCAGCTGCCCTGCTCCCTGGCTGGGGGCAGGGGGATGGGTGCCAGCTGATGAGGCCCTGCCCTGCCTAACCCAGGGGGAGCTCCTGGCACCCCAGCCTCCCTAGTCCCCAAGGAGCCACCAGCTCACATGGCACCCTGACATAATGCTCTGAAGACTCTCACCATTTGTCGTTCACTTCCCATTCACAAGTGCCACAGTGCAATTTCACATTGGCCCTGGTATATCAACCCTTTCTTTGGCTTCACTTGCCACCTTTGGTGGCACTGCCATCCTTCCACATTATTTTTATCTTGGAGCCTGAAGTCACTCCTTCCCAAAGGTGACACCTCTGCACTTTTTCATTCATTCCCCACTGCTCCGGTGTGTCCCATCCCTTCTCAATTTCAGTTCCTTTAAGCTGATGTAAATAGCTGATCTCCATCTTTCCACCCCTGCGCACCATGTCAGGTTCTGTCTCTTCAGCCCAGCTCTCAGCACCAGCCTCCCATCTCCCTCCTACTGCGCCCTCTGTCAGCATCCTCTCCTCCCCCTTCTCAGCCAAGAGACTCTGCTTACAATGGTCCAGTGAGAATGGAAGAAGAGGCAAGACGCTTGGAGAAGACTGTTAAGTCTCAGATTAATCTGTTCCCTTTGTAGGCCCACCAGTTTACACAATTTTTGAATCTTTCAAACTCGTAGTTACTAAAGCAAGTCAGTGGGACACACTTTTGTTGAAACATCTGAACACTATAGTTGCAGCTTACTTTGATACTGGCAGAGTTATGTATCTAGCAGGGAGTGAGAGCTAAGTACTTTTAAGCCTCATGAGACCGAAATTTTGACTTTCTACTATCAACACCCATATGTCTTCAACTTCAGTAGTTAAAAGTAAGACAGGAAAACTTTAAAAGTTCAAATGTTTGGTCTTTTTCTTACATTTTCCTTGGATTTCATCACAGAGAGAAAAGCAACATATTTCTCAAACAATCTCTACCACTGACTGTGAAAACTGCAGCCTACAGCAGAGAAAACAGAACCTCAGCTGGCTGATTGAATATTTTGAATTGAGCCTGACGAGCTTGACACTGCATGTCTTTCACCAGAACAAAAAGGACCTTTCAGACACTACTAACTTTCCAGCAGCTGGACCTGACTGAATCAACCTCAGGCTGCAAAAGGGCTGCCTAGAAAGCAGCACAATACTGAGGTTGGATGAGTCTTTAATACATGGAGTGCTATGAAAAACAGCAAGAGCACCTGCAAAAGATAACCTCACGTTCTGCCTACTTTCTGCAACATTGGAGAGAATCCACTGGAGAAAAACCTTGAGCTCGGTTCTTCCCTGCTATGGCAATGGGGAAAGGCTGCTAGCTACCTATCCTTGCATGCATGCGGGACTGGGCATGACTAAAATCTTCCAAAGGTGCCAGTAAGAGAACAATGCCATAGCCCAGCCTCCACAGCAGTCCTGACAGTGGGTACAGCTGTGGAGGAGGGCACATGAAATCAGAAACTGGCTGCAAAGTGTTGATCAAGTTTGGTGCTGCTGAAATAGGGGGATCAGAGTGGCCTTCAGTGCCACCCTATAACTGTAGGTCGGCTAAGGTCCACCAGCAGGTGGCCTAACTAGGATAAATAAAGAAATAAGATAAAGATAAATTTGCTTTTTGATTTTGCTTTTTGATTTGCCAGTCAGCTGTACTTCTAGCTCCACAAGGAGCAACAGAACCAGAAGGTTCTAGTCTTGTTTGAATATATGTGCTGTCATCAGTGGAGCTGTACTACTGAGGTTCATAAAATGTTTTTGTTTCTGTCACTGTTACTCTCATTAACACTCTATATGCCAAATTGGATAAAAATATTTCTCGTTTTGAGATGTTTTGAAGAGCAAGAGTGGATGGAATGATGGTGTACTGAACTACAGATCCTGTGAGCTGATGTAAATATTTAAGAAATTTGGAGTACCTTCTGACATTTTCCAGAAAGAAAATATTAGCTTCCAAAATTCTGTAAGACAGGTTTCAGCCTGATCAACTACTAAATACATAGTGATCAATCAACTGACATTTTACCAACCTTGCTGTGTCTGTGAGATTCTCATTAGTGCCCAGATGTATGTCTTGTGTTGTAAGGAAGGAAGGATGTCCTCCAAGGAGAGCAAATCCTACAGTGAGGACAAATAAAAACAGAAATTAAACATCAGCACCTCATACTTACAGTGAAGACTAAAAATCTTCTTCACGTAAAAGATATTTACAACGATAAAAGTAAAACTCAGCAGGGCATCCAAATGTTTCAAACACTTAAAGTCTGACACACAAGACACAAATAAATGTATTTTGGAATAAAACCACTCAAATGTGATGCTTTGCTGAAATCCTTAGACATGACTTCTGATCTGTGTTCATAGGAATAGTCATTCAAGCTGCAAGGCTACATATTGCCAAAAGCATCACTGTGGCTCCCTGTTAAGAGCTAGGTAATCCGTTCATCATGCTGAATTTCTACTTCAAAGGACTTAGCATCCTAGAAGGGCCATCTGAGTCACTAGGTGTAATCCCACATCCTTGCAAGAAGCTTCAAGTATAGTCACTCAGATAGAAAACCCTGTCTCCTCATACACTATAACAAACTTCAGCTTCATCACAAATGAACAAGTGGCTTAAAAATGATAATGTGACAGAGAGAAAAGGAAAGGTCTCGGGCACTGCCAGCATCCCTCTACCCTGCAATAGTTTGGAATTTACAAGGTGAGCCAAGGAACTGGATGGATTAGGTCCGAAGAATGAAATCCACTCCTGAATAGGACACCATGGAAAGACCTGAGTATCATTTAAGAATATAAAACACTTTGGGAAACTTAAAATGTGTCTGGACAGTATTTTGGATAAAGACAAACTACATGCTAAGGGCAACTCTCAGGTTCTGTCCTGCCTTATTTCTGTTGCACCACCACTAGAAAGCTACCACAAGCAACCAGCTGATGCAGACAGGGAGGAAAACGGCTTTTTTTCACCAACACTTGAGTGTCCCTGCCTCTGCCTGGTTTAAGCCTAAAGCCTCCCTCCACTATATCTCAGTGTAAAGTCCATCGTGGCCACATATTGGGAGGATGGGGCCTGAGGAAGGCTATTTTATGAACTGTCACAAACGGTTTAGCCTAAGCTTAGCACAGGACACAGAGTCCTACAACTGGGGGTGTACAAAGTACAGGATTTGAATTGGGCTGTAGGTAGCCCTGTGAGGCATTTTCTGTGCACTGGGGAAGATTTTCCACATAAGAACAACTCCCTTCTAGTAGAGAAATTGTCAAGGAAATCTTGCCCTGTCACTAAAATCTATGATGGAGGAAATTTCCAGAGAATCTCAGTGTGGATAAACCAACTTTGTCGAGACAACACTGCAGGGGAGTGCGCCTTTTATTGTGACAAAAATCTAGAAGGATGCCTATCTTCTTTCTATTGCCAGGAAGAGAAAGGCTGCATATAGCTCAGAAGAGCAGAGACACTCCCCTAGCTTCTCTACCAAACTGTAATCTCTTGGAGGTGCTAACAAATTTCGTGCTGTTTAAAAAAAAAGGGGGGCGGGGAGGGGCGGGAACGAGACAAAAAAAAAAGATTAAAAGCTGCTAGGGCTGATTGTAGCCATTAGATGGCACTGCAGACATGGCCAGGACTGCAGCTCTAACATGTTGTTTGTACACTCCTGTCAAAGATTAAAAAGTTGATCCCACAGAAACTCTTCAGAAAAGGATTAAAGCAGGAGTGAACACTGAAACCTTTCACAGATAAAACCAAGCAACTAGGTTCAGGCCGGCAGGCCTGGGCCCCACATCTGGGCCCCTAACACACAGCAGCCTTTATTAACTTCTATCCCATGTGGGCAGCAGGGTTGAGGTCTTCCACTTTGCATCAGTTCAGCCAGTCTCTAGACTTTAAAATGCAACAGATAAAAATAATACTGGCAAACCATTCCCTTTTGACTGCCTCGATTTTCTTAAATGTCAGATTAAAAATAATAATACTCCAGACCCTACCTGAAGGGCAAATCTCTGCTCCATTCAGTGTATACTCATTTTATTGAATGGGCCTGATTTTACTTTCCCTTTGTCATCATTAAGGATTGCTCCAAATCTCAGCAAGGTTAGAGTCAGATACAGCAAACTTTTAAGAATGAAGCATCACTTATTCTATTATTACTATTTGCTGTTAGAAAAGCACTGTAAATTTGCTGGTTGCTTTGCCCTCCTTTCTTGGTTATTTGGAAGCATTTTTGTATTAAGGCAGGAAAAATGTTTAGGTTTCCTCAGATACTTTCACCTCTTCTCTGCAGCTCAGACACAAACACTGCATTTATAGGAATGTGTATGCAATCTGTTGCCTAGACGTTACAGCCTATCTATTCACTACAAGTTTTTAAGTCAAGACCTCAAGGATGAAATGTCATTTGTAGTAACTTTTCCTGTCTAGCTTCTTGTGGTTTTTTTCAAAGTCATATACAATTATGGCAGTGATTTATTCCCACAAGTTCTACGCAATACAACAGCTCTGCATTTTAGACTTCTAAATGTGTAAGCTTTGGTAGATGTTTCACAGTTCAGGCAGGCTCCCATGGACATGTTCTGTTTTCTATAAATGATGCCCAGGTAGAAAAAGAGAAATCTGGCCATTTATTCAGAATTGCCAGACATTAGGCAGCCCAGTCAGAGCTACCACCTGGAGTCTGTGTACATAGCAGAGTCCTAATGTGTTAGGCTTTCTGCTTGTGAACTGGCCATCTGTGCAGGGCCTGGGAACATATTTCCACCTCAGACTTTCCATCTGGAAATACAGGAGCTCTGTGCTCTAGCTTTGTATATAGTTGCAGAGAAAGAATCTTTGCTGTAGATTCTTTCATCCAAACTACTCGTAGAAACAAAAAAAATGATGACTTTTGAAGATATGCAGGCACTGATTCAGCAAATAAGCACACACTGGAGTGCTATGTTAAACTGGAAGATCCAATCCTCTTTGTTGTCACAAGCTGGTCATATCCAAAGCCACATGCTAAGTGTCTATATGAATCTTGGCATTTTCAACAAACTGTATTAAATGTTCATACTGCAGAGCCAGAATAGATTATTATCTCATGTCCACACTTCTCACTACTGCTAGTTTTCAAAAATGGACAGTTTTATGCCTCAGGCTGTGGCACATTACTGAGCCCACTTATGCAAACTCTTTCATGTAGGACACGAGTGCTGGTGGTTGTACAGACATGGGTTAAAACTCCATTCCAGCCTGTCCCTGCTACACTGGGGGTAAGTGTGCCAAAGTGAATCCTCTAGCTCACGTGTTGGATACATGGTTGTGGAGCTGCCCTGCTGACACCAGGAGACATACACGCCCATCTTCTCAAACTCAAAGGAAGGATTCTTTTTTATATTTCAAGACATCTGGATTTAGATTTGTTAGTTTCCTCACTGCCAGCCAGAACTTACAATCCAGGAGGTATTTTTCAGTTTAGACTGATAACAAAGAACTCTTCTAGGCAGCAATTACAGGAATATTCCTAAAGCAGAATCCTAAAAACTGATAAGCATTTTTTTAAAGCTACCCTTCTAAGTGGAGAGTAAGCTAAAAGAGTACTCTTGCCCCCTCTGTAACGTGGCCAAGCTAAACAATACTAGCCATTCCAACAAAAAACAGACCCTATATTCCTGCCATGTAATACCATCCCCACTACATTAGAACATACAAAATAATGCAATTATTTCTGTGACTCTATATAGTAGTCTTCAGGCACGGATATCATGTTCTTATCCTGCTGGGCACGAGGAGTGAGTGGGGAGTAATTCCACTAAAGCCAGTGGCAGTGAACCTCTGTAAAGCTGTTAAGACATTGTATATTCCAGTGCACAATGAAAGAAGGTATACAGAGCTTTTCCGCCTGTATTGTTTCCTCTCTATTTCTACCCTGCGACATATCGTCTGCATTCAGCATCCGTGAAATGGTTGGATTTATTTATAATTTGTTCACTAAAACATAACTGCAGCTGTATATTTTAAGAGTATCAGTGACAAAAACAGGGCATTCACCTTTATGCCATGTCTGAGGGTGTTTATTTTACAAGTAATATATGACCATGTGGAATATCTTTCTTCTCAAAAAGTACCCAAGATTTTATGCAGAATGGATATGGGATTCTGACTGCAAACTGATGACATTTTCCAGTATAACAGCAGAGATGTCACATTTGCCAATATAATAGCCAGTGATAGCAATAAATCTAGCAGGCTCCACAGAACTGGATTTACTTTGCCAATACCCTATGGAAGTTACTTGTAGTTCTTCATTAAACTTACACCACCACTACTACTCTTAGAAATGGTAAAATAATATGGGTTTCAGAAATATGTCTTAGGACAAGATTGTATTTGTTCAAGAGAGTAAAGGGGCAATGAATTATACCACAAGGAGCTGTACGTTATTCAGTACAGTTGCAATGTCATCAGAATAAAATAGTTTAGAGGCATAGTGTGTTGGAAAAGCCACAGATGTCAACTGTTCTCTTACAATGCATTATAAATTAATGTTTTAATAATCTTTGATTGACCTTGGTGACTGGGAGAAGTGCTCAAAGACTGGAGGAAAGCAAATGCCACCCCTACCTTCAAGAAGGGCAAGAAGGATGACCCAGAGAATAGCAGGCCAGTCAGCCTCACCTTGATTCCTGGAAAAACAATGGAGCAGCTAATCTTGGACACCATTGCCAGGCAGATTAGAGACAAGAAAATCATCAGGAGCAGTTAGCATGGCTTCACTGAGGGGAAGTCATGCTTGACCAACATGATAAGCTTCTATGATGAAATGACTGCCCTGGTAGATGACGGGAGAGCAGTGGGTATTGTCTACCTGGACTTCATTATGGTCTCTGACACTGTCTCCCTAAGATCCTCATAGAGAAGCTGTTAACGTAGCAGCTGGATGAGCAGATAGTGAGGTTGGCTAAGAACTGGCTGAATGTTAGTTTCCTCACTGCCAGCCAGAACTTACAATCCAGGAGGTATTTTTCAGTTTAGACTGATAACAAAGAACTCTTCTAGGCAGCAATTACAGGAATATTCCTAAAGCAGAATCCTAAAAACTGATAAGCATTTTTTTAAAGCCTCACCCTCAGGCCCAGAGGGTGGTGATCAGTGGCACAAAGTCTAGTTGGAGGCCAGTGACTAGCGGTGTACCCCAGGGGTCAATACTGGTTCCAGTCCTGTTTAACATCTTCATTAATGATCTGGATAATGGGGCAGAGTGTGCTCTCAGCAAGTTTGCTGATGACACAAAACTGGGAGGGGTGGCTGATACACCAGAGGGTTTTTTTGCCATCCAGAGGGACCTCGACAGGCTGGAGAAATGGGCTGACAGGAACCCCATGAAGTTCAGCAAGGAGAAGTGCAAGGTCCTGCACCAGAGGAAGAACAACCCCATACACCAGTACGTGATGG
>VFFE01008903.1:142173-258655 GCA_008921705.1 Burhinus oedicnemus | reverse complement strand
TATACTGAGCATGAGGCAGATGGGATGGAATACCCTTGTTGGTCAGTTTTGGGTCACCTGTCTTGTCTGCTCCTCCCCGCAGGTGTGACCCCTCTACGCTTTTCCGCTTCTGACCCTCCAACGGGGCAAGTAGCAAAGTTGGCTGTCCTTGGTTGCCATAGCAATAAGTATAAGCCAGAGCCTCTCTGCATACCGTTCCTTGGCATCAGCCATAAACATGGGTCTTATCATTCTGAGAATGAACGGTTTCCTGCACAACATGCTGTTAATTTCAGCAGTTAGAAGAGGCCCAGCTAACAAGCAAAGTTACTGAACAAAATTGGTCCTGCTTTACCTCAAACCAGGACAAGCAGCTAATCTTGGACACCATTGCCAGGCAGATTAGAGACAAGAAAATCATCAGGAGCAGTCAGCATGGCTTCACTGAGGGGAAGTCATGCTTGACCAACATGATAAGCTTCTATGATGAAATGACTGCCCTGGTAGATGACGGGAGAGCAGTGGGTATTGTCTACCTGGACTTCATTATGGTCTCTGACACTGTCTCCCTAAGATCCTCATAGAGAAGCTGTTAACGTAGCGGCTGGATGAGCAGATAGTGAGGCTGGCTGAGAACTGGCTGAATGGTCAGGCCCAGAGGGTGGTGATCAGTGGCACAAAGTCTAGTTGGAGGCCAGTGACTAGCGGTGTACCCCAGGGGTCAATACTGGTTCCAGTCCTGTTTAACATCTTCATTAATGATCTGGATAATGGGGCAGAGTGTGCTCTCAGCAAGTTTGCTGATGACACAAAACTGGGAGGGGTGGCTGATACACCAGAGGGTTTTGTTGCCATCCAGAGGGACCTCGACAGGCTGGAGAAATGGGCTGACAGGAACCCCATGAAGTTCAGCAAGGAGAAGTGCAAGGTCCTGCACCAGAGGAAGAACAACCCCATACACCAGTACGTGATGGGGGCCACCCAGCTGGAAGCAGCTTGGCAGAAAAGGACTTGGGGGTCCTGGTGGACACCAAGTTGGACATGAGCCAGCAATGTGCCTTTCCAGCAAAGGTGGCAAATGGTATCCTGGGCTGCACTAGACAAAGTATTGCCAGCAGGTGGAGGGAAGTGATCCTTCCCCTTTATTCAGCACTGGTGAGGCCGCACCCGGAGTGTCCAGTTCTGGACTCCTCAGTGTGATAGAGACATGGACATATTGGAGTGAGTCAGTATGTCCATGTTAACAAAGGGTCACAAAGATGACTAAGGGACTGCAGCATCTTTCATATAAGGAAAGGCTGAGACAGCTGGGACTGCATAGCCTAGAGAAGGCTCAGAGGGAATCTTACTAATGTATATAAATACCAGAAGGGGGGGTGCAAAGAGGACTGAGCCAGGTGCTTTTCAGTGGTACAATGGACACAAACTGAAACACAGGAGGCTCCCTCTGAACATCAGGAAACACTTTTTTACTGAAAGGATGATTGAGCACTGGCATAGGTTGTCCCAGAGGATTGTGGAGCCTCCATCGTTGGAGCTATTCAAAAGCCTTCTGGACAGAGTCCTGGGCAACTGGCTCTAGATGACCCTGCCTGAGCAGGAGGGTTGGACCAGATGACCTCCAGAGGTCCCTTCCAACCTCAAACATTCTGTGATTCTGTTTATTTATTTTTCAGTAATGATGTTCCTTATAGGCATAGGGACAGCAGGACTTCAGAAAAGACTTCCATGCTGTTAATATATGGCAACAATCTCCTAGACGCTACACAGAGCAGATTTTGTAATCAGTGCTTTCCAAGTCTCTACTCCTTTATAATGAAACCCATTGATTTTCATCTAGTTGTTCCTGAGAGTTGCAAAGTTTGTTTAGACTAATCTCATCACCAGAACCTTGTCCCACAAGTGACCTCTTTCAAGATATTGAAGGTGCAATGCGTTGGAAATGCTATTTGAGATGTCTCGGGTATTTTATAAATAAACACTCCAACCCATTTCAATGCCTACTTTCACTGGATATTAGAAAATTGCTATTAAATTAGCTTATTTAGCTAAAAGGAACACATGTGACCCCACATTTGTTTTGAGTTAGAAATTCCAAGGGAGAGGTCATTTATGTCAAAAAGCAGCTGAAATGTACAGAGTTTCCATGGACAGAAAAAACTTGAGTCTGCCTTTGAAACAAAGTGTGAGGCTTAGGGGACTTAAGACCAATTAACTGAAGGTGTGAAGTTAATGCACAGAAGTTAAACTGCATTAAACTCCCTTGTGGAAGCTCTCACTCAGAAATAAATTGGTTTTGTTTCACTGGAACTTAATCCCTCTTGGATGAATTTATATGCATTAACTCCCATCCTTAAGTTAATTCATTTGAACTTTCCTGAGCTTCCCCCTTCCATAAGCCTTCAAAAGCTGAGGACTAAGTAGTGCTTCCCTCTGAATACAGAAGCATGAAGGATAAACAGATTCAGAGAATTCGTCATTACCTGCCCATGTACCACTATGGCAGGCAACTGGAAACTGGACTACAAAACTCCAGAATTAAAAGGTGGGTGGTCTTCATAGAGAGGGAATGCACAAGAGAAACCCATTCATAAGTCCTGCTTATCTGAAGAAAACAGAAAGCAACAAGTCTACATAAAGAGCAGGATCAGCAGGTAAACGGCTGTGCCAGAGGACACAAAGGCAAATTCAGAAATGCTTGCAGTTAACATATCTGCTTCTTCCTTCCATTATTTTTACCTTCTCCCTTACACCTTGTAAAGAAATGTGAATACTCGACAAGTTTCCTCTCCCTTCACTAAGGAGAAGTCAGCCTAAGGGGCGCTGGGTCAACTTAAATGTGAGAAGGGCAAGCTTCTCCTTCCTTGATGCATCACCAATTCATAGTTATCCCTTGCTAACATGCAAGCACATGAATGATTTATTTCAGTGGTCCCATTGACTTCAGAACAACTACCATGTAAATGTGTTTCAGTGTTTGCAGGACTGTATCCTAAAAGAATAATGTTCCAGTGCCTGTCTTTATTAGGCTAATACCCTGGAGTCTCCATCAAGTTATCTTCTCCTGTAGGTAATCATGTTAATTTTTTTCCCCTAATTTATATCAAGGCATTACTATGATTCCCAGCCTAAATACATACTCTGAAATGTGACAACAGTAATGCATAATACATTAGAAAAATATTTATTAGAGCTTGCACATAATTAAATTTGTGAGGCTTACTAAAATAGATGTTAGGAAACGTGCATCTTGCCTGTACAACTAGGAGCTTACACCAGAAATGCTTACTTCTGCCTGTTTATTTCTGATCTATTATGTTTTGGAACGATCTGGCGAAATTTCAGTGACCAAAGCGATGTGCTTGTGACATTAATATGCAAGGTGAAACACAATTAGCTACCATTCTTTTCCTATTTTTGCTTTCAAACTTTACGTTTCTCTTGAGTAGAAATTGCCAAATACAAAATTATGCAGTGTTTTTCAGCACATATTCATGGTATACAATTTCATATAAAATCTAACTGTGCCATTGCTCAGACCTACCTGTTTCTGCAGATAATCTTGTTCTTGTGCTTCTCTTCTCAAAAATCATGGCCAAAGATTTTCCTTGCATCAAAGGCAAATACTAGAAAATGAAAATTGAAGGCATTTCCATTTTATAGTCATTATACACTTTACAGTCTGAAATGCTTCCTTCATATTTTAATTCAGCATTAGAAAAGTTACACAGGTGATTTTTAACCATAGCTTTGCTCTCCTCCCCCTTAAGGAATTTATTAGCAGTGTAAAGGTTAAAGGAAAAGAAGTGGTTCTAGGGTCATAAACCAACTGCATTTTGGCACTCAATTTGAGCTAGCATTAAGGAGAACTCTGATACTAATTTCATCCCATGCAGGGAAGTGTCTTCCATTTCCTACATTTAGTGCTGCATGTACACCATGCGTCGATGGATGGGGTTAGCCAACAACAGGGCGTTAGCTGTGAAAAGCTGTTTAACCTTTTCACTTGTGAAGTCCTCTGAAATATTTAAAGAATATCTCTGAACACTCTACTGGAAGGCTTTTTGATTTGTACCATATGACTTACAGTATTTAAGAACTCTGGTGATGTTTAGGACAAGACAGCTGAATGCTTCCTCCCAAAATACTCTTCAGAACAATATTTATTTCAACACCTGAGTGACCTAAATGACAGCTGAAGCATTTTACCTCCCCTTTGTGCTTTATCCTTTGTTTCAAATCTGAGGCCATCCACAGCAAATATTTCAGCTCATCTGCTTTGTAGTTCTGTAGAGTAAGGAGGTCACGACCTTTAAGATGAACATTCATTTGAGCTGGTGGCCCATACCTGTGTAAAAAGAGCAAAAAATATATGCTTTTTGTCATTCGACACTAACTTGTACTCGTGCTAAAGCCAAGGAGCAAGCAGCTGAAATCTCGCCCACTCCCTTCATTTGACCCAGCTGGATCAGCTTGATGGGCTGTGTTAATTTGTTTAAATAACTTTTACTGTCAGACATACACAACATGACACTATGCACTATATTGATCACCACTGTAACAGTGTCTCAAATTGTATTATTAACTGTACATAGATGTAGTTTCCTTTGCCTTCTGATACGCATATGATTTGACTGCATGCTGCCTAATCAAATAAACCCAAATGCATAAAGCCATTCAGGGCTTGGTGAAATGACTTATGCATAGACTGCAAAGCTGCCCTTTTGGGGCAGAGAATACGAGGAACGGATCTCGGTGCTCTTTCTCCCTCCTTTGTGCTTTGTGGATGAGTAGACACTTGCCATGTTCCACCCCCACCGATGCAAATGATGGTATTTCTATAAAGGTGTATGAAATGTCTTGATTACACAGGGGAAGAGGGTAAAAAAACGCCAGCAAAATAGCCATGTGCTCTTACCACACAAGAGACATTCTGGGCATGTGCAGTGTATTTATTCAGTGCGTTCTGGCCTCCAGCCAGATTTACAGCTTCTGAATCACATGAAATTGGATGTTGATAATCACCCACAGAAGTTACATGATCAAATTTCCTCTAGCTTAGACAACGTGTCTTAATGAAAGTCATGTCCCAGCCCATGTTTCCACAGGTTTAAGATTAGTAAGGGAGAGTGGCAGCTTAGCCCCGTCTCTGGCACTGTATCTACAGCCCTCCTAAGCATAACACAGCCCCCACTGTACTCTTGCTAAGGTTTGGATGGGTAAAAGCTAAACATGTCTTTTTAATTAAAGGCAGCATTTTTAGGCTGATCTGATGGAATGGAGGCCAAAGCAATGCAAACAAATGGACTGAGTGCAGCTACCGCTTTTGTTTTTTCAAGTAGGCTTCCCTTTAGCTCACCTTTGAGGTCAGGCTCAGTTACAGCACCTACCAATTGCCAAGCCCTGGAGCCCACAGCTAGGAAAATTGAGGAAAAAACCCCAGAATTTCTGTTCATTCTTCGGTTAATTCCAATGAATAAAAGTCCTGGTAGTGGATAGGCCTATTACAGCTTCTAAAGATTTTGGTGGTTTATTAGTTAAATCTGGAGGGAAAGAATTTTTCTGCAGAATTTTGTAGCTGGAGGAAGAGTCTTTAACTGAAGATATCTAAATGCTGTATGTTTTCCTTCTGGACACCTTAAAAATGCTTTAGATAGGCATTATACAACCACCATTACTAAGAAGACTTTTTTCACAGTGAAAAGGATTATGTGTAATAGCAGAAACATGGAGAATATATGAAGAAGTAGCCCATGCAGATGCCCTGCAGGTTAACATTGCTGGAACACAGTATATGCTGTCATATGTGAGGGCAATGTGCTCCAGAAATTATGCAGACTGCCAAAGGATCCACCACTAAGCTAAGCACAAAGCACCACAAAGATTCCCATCAATGTGCCCCATCAGAGTCTGGTCTCTGCACAGGCCCCCAAACTGCAGGAGGGCTGGACTTTTCTGTAGCATCATGCAGATAAAGGAGTGGATTTCTTGTTTTCTAAGTTGACAGAAATGTTGCCCATGTATTTTCTTAAGAGTGTCTCTGAAAATTGATTCTTAAGTGAAATACAATCTAAACTGTATGTGTGACTTAAGTAATAAATATTTTTGGCATTTAAAATAATAATGCACATTTCCAAGCCATAAAGGCTAATCTTCATAGCATTACAATGATTAGTAAAATAAAGTTACATATTTTGCTGTAAGTGTTATCCTTCTGTCCGCATGCTTGCCTCCAACCTCAGGTAAACAACATAGAAACAGTTAGGAAGCATCCAAATGCCTCATTTTTTAATTTGAAGTGGGTGTTACAGAGCTAGCAAAATGATTTCCTGTACTTCTATATTCAACAGGTGCAGAATAGAATATACGGGACCTTATAAGAAAGGCTCGGCATTCATGGGTCAGGTAGCTTCCACCATAGCATGAAAAACAACTCACCAAGGTAAGCTACTGAAATCCAGCCTTGAATACCAAGGCCCTTAGTTGATATTCAGGGGATTGGCTCTAACTTCAATGTGTATATTCTGAAGAAAATTAGTTTCATAACTGTGACTTTTTTATTATTATTATTATCTTTCAGAACAAGAATTTGCTACTCAATCCAGTTTGGGGGAACAAAAAAATATTTGTCCTCTTTTAAAATCTATGCAACTGCTTGCTGCTTGGTCACTCTATTCTCCCTTGCTGCATTGTTTCCAGAGCAGATTTGGTGCTGCTCCTCAAGTTTCTAATTGCAGCCTACAATTCCTTCCAGGGAGTTAGAGGTTGTCTAATATCAACCTGCCAAGCAGGAACTTCTGTTCATTGGTCGTGTTTTACCACCTGGCATGACTGAGAAGTTGACTGAGAAATATCTACCACTAATTTCCGTGCTGGTAGATAATGAAGCACTAAAACTGATTACTCAGAGAGGATTTGGAATTACCTTCCTTGGAGATTTTCAAGACATGGCTAAACAAAGACATAGCTGACCTCATACGTTGTTGTCAGGCTACAAGCAGAAAACTGGACTATAGGTCTGCTCCTGACCTCTATGTTCCCATGATGATTCTGTTTATTGCTATGACCTTCAAGAAATGCATTCCCTTCCCTGTTGTCCACCTCCTCTGAAAGAGAGGCAGAAGTGGACAAATAAATTCCAGAGAAGAAGAATGAGACAACATGCCAAAGTTAAAATGTAACAGGCAGAATTGCAAGGTCAAGCAGTTGGCTTATTCCTTTCTGGGCAGGGACAGCAATTACTTTGGACTATTAGCACAGACTGATAAGTATTAGGTTATCCTGCAGTATCAACCACAGTGTGCTTAACTTGTAATGGTCATAGATAGTGGAGATAGCTTATGCCAACGTTACCATATAATGTTAAAAAAACCCCTAAAAATAACAAACAACATTATGTGGGGAGCTTAACAAACTGGATGACTTTACTGGAAAACCAGCTTTACTGCAGTTGTTTTCCAAATTTGCTTTTCTATCATCTCTGCTAATCAGAGAAAGTTCCCACCAACTGCCAGCAGTTAAAGTCCAAAATCCATAAAAAATTATCACCCAGGCTTCAGGACCACTTTAAAACTGTAGCCAATAAATCATAGAACTTGGAGAACATTTGTTTTTCATCTAATGTAATGTAGAAACGATAAATAAAAATGACTTATTGCATATTAGGATTCCTGTGAATATGAAATTCCTGTATATTGTTTTCTAGCACTAATCATTTGTTATATAACGTTGTTAATGCTACTCTTATTGACACCGACATGAAATTGTAGGAAGATATGGAATTAAGTTTCAAGTCTTTAATTTTAACCTGATTCTGAAGATGTGACAAGCATGAAAAGCAGCTTACTGAAACACTGTCTTACAGGTACTTTCCTGAAGGCATGGGGAACAGGCATGTCTATGTGGCTGAAGAAAGAACCCAAAGCCAGGTCACAGAGCCAGGTCTACCTGGTTAACTTTGAAACTTGCTTTTCCTGCACACCTCCAGTGTATATAGAGACAAAAAAATACGGAAGCAGAGATTCACCTTGCAGCTTCATGGAGAGAATTTCCCCCCCAGTACTGGCCATGATAATTGTCTAAATGTGTAAGAGTTTCCTGTACTTTATTCAGATAGTTATTTATTGATTACAGTACCTGCAGCATACACTGACCTCAAGAACAAATATTCCTTCTTGACTTTGCTGCTAAATGCCACAGAAAGAATTAACAGCATTTCACAGACATTAAAAGGGAAAATCCTCCAGTCTCCCAAAGATGCAGAGCTTGCTGCCTTGCCAGGCAAAAGGGTACTAAAAATACACAGGGAAAAAGCACCTTGCTCTGAAACACTCACTCCTTCACAGGATTCAGCTGCAGAAGCTGAAGTCTCCAGGTTTCTGACTAAATGTCATGAATGCCAGACAAAACTAAAGGATAAGCTTACCAAAACTGCCGCAGCAGCTGCTTGCTGGTCCCTGTTAGTTTTGCAATATTGAAGAAGTTCCTCACGTTAAACAGCATCTTCCATTCGTGTTAGGCTTCTCTCAGTCCCACTAATAGAGAAAAAGGCTGGATGAAGCAGAGAGCGAGCTGTGCTGCTGTGCAAACGAGGGAAAACCAAGAACCAAAGTCTTTGCTTTGGTTGTCCCAGCCAGGGCTGGGCCTGGTGGGGGCTGACACTGAAGCTTTTCCTTGGTCAAACTCTACCAATAGAGATTTCTCACAGGGCCCATTGCACCACTCACAGTTTGTGCTCTTCACCAGGGGCCCATCGTATCATACCTGTGTCAATACCATTTTGTAGCAATTTTGTGTTTGTTAAATATTTGTACAGGAGTATGTGCTAGTAGAAAAAGGCAAAAGAAGATTTGTCAGGGCGCGGCGCGAGTGGGGCGGCTCCCCTGGGGACAGGACCGTGACCGGGGGGGCTCCCCGGCCCCAGCACAGCCTGGGCAGGGACCGACAGTCCCGCGCGGAGCCAAAATGGCGGTCCTGGGCCCACGGGTGTGGCGCTGAGCAGGGCCATTAAGGCTTATTCATGCCCTCAGGGCCCTGACAAGACTACAGAAGGGCTACATTAAAAAATGTATATTTTCCTGGTTTTGGGTTTTTTTTTGACCAAGCTTTCAATCGTGCTATGGTAGTGTTAAACAGCCCTCAGTGAGGCCCAGAAATTTAAATATTGTGGCCTGCATACCTCCTTATGTTAAATTGTTTGCTGTATCATCTGATGTTGGTCAATTGCTAAATACTAAAGTGATTTCATTTACATTTCTACCTTCAGATATAATTGTCAGATAAGATTTTATGCCACCTGCACTGTAGGTGGTTTTGAAATATGACCATTACTTTCTCATTCCCTCCTCTGTGTAAGGAGAGGCGTACTTGTGTAAATCAAAGTGATGGCATATCTGTCGGAGAAGGCGGTATGTTGAAACTGCAATGTGAGGATCATATAATTAAAACACGCAGAAAAAAATTTTGGCTTCCCCAGAAAGAGAGACTGCCGTGAAAAAGCCATGCAGGGTGATAGCTCTTGGTGGGATCTGTTCGGAACCCCTCATGCCAAATCAACCCTGAGATGCTTGGAAAATGCAGCAGCTGCCAGGGGAAATGTCAGGCAGAAGCAAAACCCAACAGACATGAATGCGAAGGGAATGAAAGAGCCAGAAGAGCTGCACGTGAAGAAGAAAGCCAGGCCATGGTTTCCGTCTGGGTTGCCCTTCTCTGGCAAATGACTCCCATGGCCTTCAAGCCCAGCCCCTTGTGTCACTAGTGCTACCCAGGAGAAAAGATGGTGGGGAAGGGAAAGGTGGTCGAGGTGCCAAGGCCCCCAGTCTCATCCTGCAGCCAGGGACAGTGCCACGGCCCCTTTGTCAGGTTGCCCCTGTACAGGGACTGCCTGACCCAGTTCCCACGTGGACTGATTCCCTGATAAGCTCCTGTGAGTGAGCAGCAGCGCCTGGCATGGGAGTAGAGTGAGACTGGTGTCGTGATGCACTTCTCTTACATTTGGGGCGACGGCAGCATCGCTCAGTGCAGAGCCCCAGAGCCAGCCCCCATTCCTGAGAGAGAATAATGTAGTGTAAGAGAAAAGTAGATTAGGATAGAGGAATGATATTGATATAGTCATGTAATATGAACATAAGGTCTCTCTCCTCTCTGAGCTGGCCAGAGACTGACCCTTGACACACCTTTTCTTGAGGGGAAGCAGCAGTCAGGGTAGGGAAAGGCAAGAAAAGCATTTATACAGCAGTGGCTGTGGGGTCGTACACCACGAGTGCCCATGCTGCTTCCTTTCAACCCAAAATAAACACCTTGGGAGGTCACTGTCCTTTAACAGCTCATCCGCACCCCGGCCTCCTGCCCCGAGGAAGGGCCTGACCTTGGTGCCTCTCTTTTGCAGAGTTGGGCTCCACCAGCTGGGGCACTTCCAAGGGGGACCAGCTCCCAACCTGCTGCACTCCGCCATGCCCACAGCTGCATCTTCCGGCGGTACGTGTCTGCTTGGACAATGTGGCATAACTGGACCCCTGCCAGCACGACTTCTGCTTCATCTGCATGCAGTAGTTGTCCAAAACCAAAACCAAATGCTTGCTCTATAAACAACCTTTCCCATCCATCCTGCATTCAGTGGTGGCCAATGAAGACTTCCAGGAGCTCAGCATCTGGCCACTCACAGACGCTGCTCTAACTTTGTCCTTTCCCTGTTGTTCCTTGTTCAAAGACCTCCTCCCCAGGTCAGCGATCCTACCAGCAGAGATACATTTGTCCCACTTTGTGAGGTGGCTCTAATCTCTCCCAAACAGATGTTGATGCTCAAATAGGATCCCACAGTCATAGAAACCAAAATCCCGCTGCAGACATTTTCTTCCCATGAATCTTCCTAATCATTTCATAACCCATTTATATTCTTGGCAACCATAGTATCCAGTAACTACAATTTCAGGCTTCACTTCTTACAATGATGTTTGTCCAGTTTTATTTTGAACAGCTTTGCTGGATATCCCCTTGCTCCAGACTCAGGAGAAGCAGTCACGGCAGAAAAGCATCAGAGGCATATTGGGGTTCAAAGAGATTAAATCCCTGCCTTGTGCAGGGGCAAAAATCACACTTTGTTCCCTTTTGAAAACATGCCCATGCTTCTTTTTATCTTTGGGATACCTCACCTTATGCACGAACAACTGTATTGATTAAACTCTGCACAAAACAAGCCAGGTTGCCAGCTGCAGCCTCTATCACAGCCTGAAAGACAGACCTTTTTCTTTTGGCAACAGATGACCTGGCCTATCTGAAACACACAGGAATAGCAGAAAAATGGAAATCCACAACCAACCATAGACTTTTGGGGGGGGAGGGAAAAGCTCCATCGCGAGTTTGGGACTGCATGTTAAATATGCTTAAAAGGCTACAAACCCCTAGAGTTATTCCAGTGGGGTCTGCACAATAGCCATCACCTAAGTGTCCCTGGCTGGGCTGATGATTGAACATCTTCTCATGCACCCGATCAGAAGACGTTACATGGACATCCTGGTGAAAGACCATCCAACAGAGGAAACTTGTCTTTTAGGACAGCAGAATCCCAGTGGTGACAAAACAAAGTTTCTGAGTTATGTTCTGTTCACCTGGCTGAAGCAGGGCAGTCCCTCCATGCACTCAGCAAAGCAAGCAGATGTCACCAGGGGCAGGGAACTCAAGGCAGCAGAGCCCCGGTGGGAGACGGCTGCTGCAGGAGCCAGAGGCAGGGACAGGAGACAGAAACGATGCCCAGGCATGTAGGGACGGTGCCAGGAAAGCAAAGCCCCGATGGAGATAAGATTCGCAAGGGGCCTTCAAGGGAGGTGACTCTTCCCTCCTTTCAGCACCGTGAGCCCCCGCCTGGCCTGCTGTGGCCGCTTTGCGCTCCCCGTCCGTGGGGAGGCACGGCCGGCCCACCGCCAGCTCAGGCAAACCTTAAGATGGCGGGGCGGGAACAGCAGGCCCCCGCTGACCGTCCCACCGCCCGCCGCCAGGGGGCGCTCCCCGCCGCGACCGCCAGCCCCCCGGCCGGGCTCCCTCCCGGCGGCGGGCCTCCTCGGCGGGCGCTGCGCCGCTCTCTATGGCCGTTGCCCGTGGCAGGGCCTCTGTTTACTTCCGGCAGCCCGGCGCCGCCGTGCATGGGGCGCGGGGGCGGCCGCCCGCCGCCAGCTGCCATGGCCGAGCCCGCCGAGGAGGACGAGCTGCCGGTGCCCGGTGAGTGGGTGCCGGTCCCTCACAGGGGACGGAGCCGCGGGCCGGGTGGCGGGACCTGCCCGCTTCCCCCACCGCGGCGGCGCTGGGCGGGGGCATCACCGGCGCCTCAACGGCGGCCTCCCTGCCCCGGCCTGCGGCCGCGGTCCCTGGTCGCTCCGCTCTGGGCTTCGCGGCCGCCCCCGCCTGCCGCCGGCCGGCGAGTAGGGGTGCCCCGCGGCGCGGTGCGGCGCCGGGCTGCGGGCCGCCGGCTCGGGCCGCTGTCTGCCGGCGTCTGCGGAGAAATACGTGCGCTGACGTCAGAGATTAGTCGGGGGCAACCGTGCTGTCGTCATCGGCACGGTGCGGTGGTGTGGTGTTAAGCACACAGGGTTTGGTTTTTGTTGGGGTTTTTTTTTCAGTTAATAAATGGGTTTTGGTCCGTGGTTTGACCTACGGTCGTTTTTTAAACATTCGCTCGGTGCCGAGACTGCAAAAACCTCATTTATGTTCTGTGGGATTTAATTTTATGAATTGATGGGATTTAATTTCCGAACTGACAGTTTAGGTTTCAGTTGTGAAATGAGTGAGATACAAAGGACGTTTGGGAATTAAATTGTCTGCTTTTTCTATACATTGAATTAAGAACATATCTATATATATTCATGTTAACGCTTCTGAAAGAAAAAGAAATGAACCAGAGAGCTCCACTTTGGCACGAGTGCCAAAGAGATGACTGTAAACTTGTTCAAGTACGCAGCATGGCTGGCTGGCTGGAGATTAAAACTTAAAATAGAGTTTTCAGATGCCTTTTAGCATGTCTAAGGTTGTAGCTTTGCCTACATAAAATAAGGAAAAACTCAACCCTTTCTTTAACAGGGTTGAATTTGTCCACACAAGGCTTCTTTTTAATAAAACAGTGAAACATATCTAGAAAGGTGGTAAATACAATTTTATACATGTGTGCTGAACCTGATGCATAAAATAACATGTCATTTGCAAATATGGGAAACTTTTGCATTAAAGAATCATTTCTAAATGAATATCAAATTTACAGATAAGAGAGAACTTTGGGTTTTGGAGCTGGGTGCAGACCATTGATGAGATTGCTTCTGTAAAATTACATATAATTTGATAGTAACATTGAAACATCTTCGTGCATTTACTTTCAACGAAAACAATCTAGTGTCACTGTGTGTGTTTGTGTTATCATAGCTTACACGTTAACAAAAAGTCTGCAAGGAAAAGGTTTGTTTTTTTCTTTGTTTTCTTTTCCAAAAAAATTATTCTATGCTTAAAGCACAAGGTTTGACATTTTAAAATAGGAGGTCTAATTGTGCTTTGCCACATTGTCTGCATGGCTTTTGGCAAATTACTTAACTTGTAAGTTCATTTATTTTCCTGTAGAATTAATATTTTCTGTGTCAAGCCACATACTTAACCAAAAGGTGAATGAATAGTTAACATTCTGTGTTTTAAAACAACATTGTTGCTGCTTTTAGAAGTGGGGAGAATTGGGAAAACTAGTCCGATTACAAGGGTGGAAGAGGCGTCTGGGCATTATTTTGGGGTGGTGGTGTTTGGTTTCTTTAGATCATGGTCTTATGATCAAAGACAGTTGTGCCAAACCGTGTTTTGAAGGCTGAGAGTTTTGGTTTTAGGGGGTCATTTTTAGAGCACATGTGTCTTTTCAGATGGGTGAGGATGAGTGGTCAGTTTGGAGCCTGTCACCTCTTTACAGTCTCTCTCTCTCTCTCTCTCTCTAATCCAATTTGGAAAAACCTGTTTGAATTCAAGCATAAACGTAAGTGAGAGCTCTTTGTCTGGACCTGCTTTCAGGATGACCTTTTTATTTTACTTTCTGGGGGCAGTTATTCAGAGTACTTATTCTTTGTTTTACACACCTAATAGTTTTTCCCAGAGGGTAGTGATAAAGTACATTAGTGTACTTTAAAATAAATTATTGTATCCTTGGAACACAATATGCCAGCAACAGTACCTATTCTATTAGGAAATTCATGGAGGCTGAGAAGAATCAGAAGGACTGAAATGTGAGCCTGAAAATGAAGTAGTAATGGTGAAACAAAATAGAAGAAAATGCTTCAGCCTTTTTTTTAAAAAAAGAAAAAGATAGGAAACTAAAATGTGCAATTGAATTAATAGGAAATGACAATTTCAAAATGTATGAGGCAAAATTTGTTTTCATTAAGGTTGACATTACCTCTTTGTGTTTTAGAATCAGGTGCTGTTTTCACATTTGGAAAAAGCAAATTTGCTCAAGATATTCCTAGCAAGTTCTGGTTCAAAAATGACAAGCCTGTACTTATATCATGTGGAGATGAACATACCGCTATTGTTACAGGTCAGTATTGGAAATGGACTGTATGATAAAAGGTTATACATTTGGACAGCATGGAAAGTTATGATTCTTATTTGAATCCAGGGGTAATATATCAAACGAGGTTGTGGAGAGGAGAGAGGACGGTTCTGAGAGAACTATTGGGTGCCTTTGAAGTTAGTGTGAGGTCACTGAAGGTTTTCACAAGACATGCCCAAGAACTGTCATGAGGGAGTCTGTAATAACTTGATGTTTCACACAGGGTTTAGAGTAAGAGTGACTGTTCAGCTTGAATGTTTCTTGTGAATCTGACACTGTTTGGTAGGCAATCTTAAATATAAAGGTTTGTATCATGAAAGTAAATAGTATCTGTTGAACACAGTCAACGAGTTCACTAGGAATCTGCCTGAAACAAGAGCTAAAATTGTATCTCTGAAATGAAAATTTGAATTACTGTTAACTGTCAACTGAAAAGAACCCTTGAAAGAGCAACGCAAAAAACTTCAGAAAATCCTACTAAAATTGGAAATAAACTGCAAAAGCATTCAAAGAAGCTCAGATGCAATATAGTGAGCAGTATTAATGTTTATTTTAATTTCTTTGAAATTATGGAAACAATACTCATTGAAGAATTTGTTCAATTTATTGTACATGGAAGGGAGTGTTCTTTTGTTGATGAGCACTTGTGTCAGTTGTATTGACCATCAACTGCTGATAGACAATAAGACTCTGTTGTTATGAAATTTATATGCATATTTTCAGGACTTTTTTTGTTGGAATGTATTTTTTCCTCATCAATGCCCAATTGGTCATTGCTCATTAAATAATTTCCTGAGGGTTTCTTGCTATGTCCCTAAGCAAAGTTGAAGATGCTGGATTTTTAGAATGAACTACTCCAGGCATGACAAAAAAAGAGTATAGATTTCATGGACTGTAGAACATCTTGAGGTGAAATTATACAATTAATTTTTCAAGCCTAACTTCACAGAAGATGAATTATCCACGAATAGTTTATTTTGAACAAAACTTGACACTTTTTCTTGGATTGAACCAGTTCTATTAAATTGCCTGTTGCATAAAATTAATCAGAACGTAACCTGAGGCACTGTGAAATTTTCCTTTTGAAATTTTTTTTGATATATCCTTTTGTATACCCACACTCAGTTTGAAATAACACTAGTATAATTCTCAGTTTAGACTAGTCCATTTAAATTGCCTGCTTGAGTTCCCCTGGCATGTGCCTGTGCCAGCACTGTTACCCTAATCAGCAACAATCCCCTAATTCCCATGTCACTGTAATAGTGGCCACGTAGATAAAGCTTTTGAAGAAGTCAACTTGCATAGGTTTGCACGCAGCACCATTTCTCTGCTATCTCCCCTTCTAGATAACCAGATCTTTATTTTTCTGAAGGCTTTTGAGGAGAAGGGACTGTAGAAGCATGAGTACAAAATTTCTTTGGTATCAAAAGGTTCTTTTGGACATTGTAAACTAGAGGCAAAAGTGAGGGTAAAATACTGATCAACGACGAGCAAAGGTAGAGAAACTGCAAGAGTCGTACAAAAGAGTGAAGAAGGGAAACAGAAAACCCTTGTCCCTCATTTGTTCTTCACACCTGTGCATGCCTGTGTGGACCTCACATTTCTGCTGTTAGATGGAGTTGGATAATACAGTGGAATTACAGCCCTTGGTGAACGCCATTGAACTGCAGTAACACCCGGAATAAAAGCTCCAGAAGTGCATGCTGGTCATGAGTTTACTGAGAAGGGTACAGACCTTGGTGGGAAACTAGGAGCTCCTTGAAATGCAGCTGAACCTGACCTGGGAGAGATAAAAGACAAACATCGCTGAGGAAGGAAAAGTATCTCAAGCAGGTGTGTGTTAATGCATGCTTCATTTTACTTTCAGTCTTTATTTACAGGTTGCAAAATCCCCCCCCTCCTTTTTTTTCCACCCCCGGAAGAGGTGGTGGGACATATGTATGTAGAGGACAGTGGGAATATGAAGTAAATTAAAATCTAATAGAAATGTATTAGTTTCACACTCACGTGACTCAACAATCATAAGTGAAACAATCACCCAAACTGATACAAAACATTCCTTAAAGCTGGTTTTGGGCAGGAGAGACAGCTACATCTAGCACTGAATCTTGACTGAATGCAAATGAGGAAAATGTACAGGAACTAATATTTAGCATTCAAACAAAATATTCAGAAACTTTCAAATACTTCTTTCATCTAATCCAGCACCAATATTTCCATATGACTTTTAGGAAGAAAAGTGTAAAGTAAATATCAAACACTGTTCTTTGGCTTTCTAGGTTAGGAGTTAGGGTCCAAAATTCTATTTACATACTGTGGCTGTGTGTTGGAATGGAAAGGACCAGTGACAGTTACTTGCTGACTTTGAGTTGGCTTGCTGAGCTAGTCGGATAAACATTTGCTGCTCCAGTTTTGAAGTTTGGGATTGAAATTTGTGTTTCTTTATTCATTTGCTCTCTACCTTTAGCAGAATCTTCATTAAAATGTTCAAGCAGAAATCTTTTTAAGCAGTTGTCGTCTTTAATTCTTTAATGCAGTCATGAGCAGTATATCTTCCAGCACCACTTGTAATATGTTTTATAATGTTTCTTGCCCCATTTCTATATTTTTTGGCCCAAGAATACTGACAGTCCACTCCCTGCATCTTCTATAACTGCAGGCTTTGGAAACCAATGTATTCATCCTGTTGGGAGCTGGTGTGAAGTAAGTGATGTTATGCGTATTTTTAAGAATCTCCTCCCAATACCTTTCTATTAATTTCTTTTTCTACTCTTAAAGTTAACAGCTCTCTCATTGTTTATTTGCCTTGATTAGAGTATCCTAGGCAGCTTGCCCACATTTGATCAAAGAGACTGATCCTGTTCACAAGAGGGAAAATGGTGATGATGGAAGACATGTTTTCTGAACTCAGAGCTCTGGAGAGAATTGAAGCCCCCAATGCAAGAGGGTAGACGGAAAGAAAGAAGTATCAAGTGTGAAAGCAGGAGTGAAAAGAGGTGCATGTGGAACTACAACAAGATAGTATGCTCATAATTTCCAGTTTTGTAAGGCATTAAACATTCAACAATTTACACCGAAGAGACCTTGGAATCTCTCCAGGTCTTTGGACAGCAGATTCCTTCTATTCTTTCTGCCTACCCACAGGCCATCAGAACATGGCACAGTATCTTTTACATCAACTGCAAGGGGAAAATTAGAAAGATGAGTACACATTTGTGTTGATCTTTGATATGTGTAGGAGCAAGGAATGTACTGTGCTGGTTTTGTTTGTGTGATGCTAAATGTCTTAAGTGTGACTATTCTTATTGCTCAATAAAGCTTTTATTTTGAGAATATTGTGACTTGCCTAACAAAACTGATATAATTCCCATTTTTCTGAGGTGTATTTGAATTGCATATAAATTTTAAATGAACTGTTAACATAGTTTATTCACAAAATAGCACAAAAAAAAAAAATCATGGTGCCTGGCTTATGATACTTTGTCCAAAATATTACCTTTTACATTTTCTTTGCATATAGCTTCTCAATAGAAGCTTGTAATAAGTGCTAAAAGTCTGTACGTTGTCTCCCCATTTTATTTCCCTCCCGCACTAATATAATTTAGAAAGCAAGTAGGGGAATATTTAGAACATACCTTTAAACATAGGTGATTGGAATACTTGGCTGCCTGCTATTATCATGAAGCATGTTGAGGATTTCGGCTGGTATTTCCCAGCTGCTGAATGAATGCCTTCAGTAGCGCTTCGTGAACTAGGGGAGCACATGACAGATGGGGTTCCCGGGAATCACAGTTGTGATAGCAGCTACTCATATGAGGAAATGTACTGATTAGGAGACACTGTCTTCCTGAATTCTCTCACAAAACCTTTGTTCCTGAAGATGTAAGCAGCTTGTGGCTTCCCTAATAGCCCTGAATTAATGTTGGTGAAACACCTGCTAGTGATAAGCCACTGCACATACATACTTTGGAGAAATAGTCCGGTCTTGCATCAGGATGAAGGTCATGACTGGTGTTGGAAGTATGTTTTCATGACCAAAACAGTCTGAGTAGTCCCTTTCTTTCTACCCTGTTGTTTCCCTTCTGCTGCCCTGAGTCATAGGTTACTCTGCTGGACCTGTCTTCTGCCAGCCACTCCAGATGGCAGATGGCCACAATCTCTGTATGTCAGCACCAAAGTGGAAGCAAAAAACCAAGGGTGATCTGAGTTTGCCAAGTTTTGAAATATGATCCTTGCCTATTTCTCTGCTGTTGAATTCGTTCTCACTTCAGCGCATCTGTGGTGATGACTGGAGATATCTCAGTGTGCAATTATGAAAACAGGGCCTTTTGTATACAAAATTCTGTCGTGTTTCCTAGCCAGGTTAGATTGCATCATGTTTGTTCTAAAACCCGATTTGCTGTACAGACCCAGAAAGAAATGTTGCTTCATTACAGGTGTTTTTTTAGGTTCCTCTGTAGTGCCTATTAGTTTTCATTCACTGTCCGAATTACCTGCTTCCCAGTTTTCTTATTTTCTGTTACACTGCTAATTGTTGGAAGCCTGAAATTATAAAAGCCATCACTCAGTTATAAAAGAATGTAAAAAAATTCCTCTCATCTATTAAGCTCCTTGACTTACAAAGCAATGCCTGAGAATTTAAAGACTGGTGTAAGAAACAGCCGATTATAGGATGAAAAGCATGACCTGTTGGAATTTTGAATGGATAAAAGAGAATGTGCTTAAATTGAATTATGGCAGCTTGGCATCATACTCCCAGAGAAGTACTACTGTCTTATAAAGGCGGTTAAAAAGTATAAACCAAGGATACAAGGAAGCATATACCAATGTGGGATACTATTTGCTAATTAAAATTCTTTCTGTTAAGGTGCATTTTGCTCTCAGTGACAGAGCTCTGCATGTATTTTGACATGATTGCATTATGAAAATTGGGATGGTGATATATAGATGCTATTAGTGAAGCACCATGAGTGCAGAGTTGACCTCAGAGTTTATTCCCATCCAACTTTCTTGGAAAGACATAATATTGACGCATAGCCCTATGTTCCAAAAATTGTCAAATCTAACAATTTGATTGGGACTTTGGATACTAGTTATTGTTAGTTGTTGGTGGTTTGTTGTTTTTGTTGTTTTTTTTTTTAAATACATGGTTATATTTAAGAAAATAAGTGGATTTTTTTTAACAGAGTATGTATTTTTGTTATATTTTATTATTTTTATTTCAATATCATATTTCAAAGTCTCTGTAAATCACATTCAGAACCTTCACTGGGAACCTACTGAAGTACAAAGAGCCATAATATTTTGATATTATTATGTGGAATTGCTGTTATGCCTTGCAATCATGTGATAATTGTTGATGGCTAGGGTGACAAAGTTTATTTATGTGACAGCCTTGTGATGGAGTCTAACTCACAAAGGTCTGCAGACCTTCATCAAAAGTAAATAAACTCCTTTTAACAGCTATAAAAGGGTGGGTTTTTTTGACAAATCAGTTTCTATTTTGCAAAGATTTCTGTTGGAACAAGGGTTTTATCTGTGGGTATGAACTTCAGAGCTTTACAAAAGGTAATAGTTTAAAAAATGAAATGAAATTAATTCATTTTAAGGTATTGTCAGTAATCAGTTTTGGCTGTCTAATTTGCATGCCTGATGACAGAAGTTTCATCTGTTCATATACCATCCTCTTAAAAAAACACTGGTTATTCAGAATAAAAACAGTTCATTGTTTGTAACGGTCAAACCTGCAAATTCAATGACATGATACTAGTTTCTGAAATATGATTCGAGCATCGCTTCTGTTGAAGATTTGTAATCTAATGTTTGCATTTAGGTTAACAAAACTCCCTGACTGCATGGTGTTTTTATGCATTCCTTCTTTATAGGCAGAGTAACAAATTAATACAATTTGCAAACACATTTGAAAATTTATCAGAAACTGTTCTGTAAAAGTGCAAACTTGTAAATCATTTTAAGAGAAGACATTTAGCAGTAAAAGAAATAGCCCTCCCTAAACAATAAAATAAGCAGAATGTTACAAATTTGTGTTTGTATTAGTTATATAGCTGCATTATTCATTCCTGTCTTGGGGGTAAAAGATGTGGGTGCTCAGTTAAATGTGGTGTTATTTTATAAGTAGGCCTATAGATACTGTGGTTTCTGAGCTGCAGGGTCTATCCAAGAGTACATTTTATTTTCTGAAGAGCACCTTATCAGTGCTGTAATTAAAGGAGAGGATGTTTGTTCTGCTTTTTGTCCCTTCTTCTGGCTGGGGATTTCTTACTTAAACAATGCAGTTACTACTTTTGTACTGAAAAATCACAAGGACATTAATTATTGTTTACACTTAAGTATTGAATTGCCTAATCTTAAACTTTACATTAAAAAGAAAGTAATAAATAGCATAGTGTGTGAATGACATCTTGTCTTGTACGAGGTATGCAAATACTTGTATGGATTCTGACTGTGCATTTTTTTTCAGGGAATGGTAAACTATACGTGTTCGGCAGTAACAACTGGGGCCAATTAGGACTAGGATCAAAGAACACTGTCAGCAAACCAACATGTGTTAAAGGTTTGTTTAATTTTTCTTGTTTTGTCTTTTTGAAAGGAGACCCTTGTGAAAAGGTACTTTATAAGATGTAGTTCCAAAAGAACTGATTCTGCCTTCTTTACTCATCACATGTAGCATATTACTGCACAAGCTTATAAAGGTAGCTTAAAAGGATCCATGATTGATTTTCCATCAGTTCCAGATTCTGGGTCCTTTTCTGTCTGAAGATTACTTCAGATACATAGAATCCTGTCTTTTTTGAAGGCTCTCATTTTATGTAATAGTTGCCTTTTCAGACAAACCACATCTTCATTGCGACTGCAAAGGCATTAATCAGGTGCGCGGTCCCTGCAGTGTTATCTATGCGTTAGAAATCAGAGTTGCAATAGCATTGTGTAACCTTTGTATCACTTTTGTCTTAGAACCTTTATAAATGAAAAAAAATCTATCGGGAACTTTCTACAAGTGCTGCTACATTTTTAGCAAGTATAAGTAGTGCCCGAGGGAGCATAAATGTTACTATATTTGTATGAAGCCATAAAATAAATACCCATATTCTTTCACTTGTTGTAAAATGTTTTAATTGCACTGTTACCTTCTTGAGCTTTCCTAGCCAGTTTTGTCTTGTCAAACAAAACTAAGTCAGTATTTTTTCCCTGTCCCCTTACTTATGGCAAGTCAGATCTATCCTATTAACACATTTCTTTTCACCATTAAATGTTTAACCTCATCCTTTCTGCCAGCAGATCAGATCTGTTAGCTTATTGTTAAAAGCAAGTTATCCTGCTTATTTGAACTCTTTTCTTCCTGATTTAGTTTATTCTACTGTCCTTTATCTGCTCCTCTCTCTATTTCACTTCAGAGGAAGAATGCAGCTACTCTCAGGTTCACATCTCCTGTCAGCCATGTGAGAGATTGATTCTTACCTTGGCTTAAATAGATTGGGTGTCAAGTTTTGTTTTTACTGTCAAATTGCAATGGAGAATAAAAAATGAAGAGAAGATAACAGCAATTCAAACCAGACCTGGCATCCATTGAAAAAAGCCACAAGGGGGGTATCTTTCTTGTCTTGGCGGTAGACAGCAGGAGAAAGTCCTGGAGCTTTTCTCACTAGCGTTCAGTCATCACTTGGCTTTGGGAATGGGGTTGCAAGGACAAATTTCAGTTTCTGCTTGGGGCCAAATGGTTGTGGATGCATATTTTCTGAGAAAATGTCTTCTGGGACATGACTAGAGACTAATGAAACTGGTTACGAAAAATTGCCAGCTACGTTGTAAATATAGCACGGCTCATCAAATGCAATTGATTAGCCTAAGTAGGAGGAAGGTTAGGGAGCACCGGCTTCTGAAGAGCTGATTAAGATCATCTCTGAAGTTGGAGACAGACTTTTGGGATATAAAGCAGCAAATGAAGATTGTAGGAAGAAGCCAACATTGGAAGTGTTATGGTTCCAGCCTGGTGGTAGTGGTGGATGTCAGACAGGATAGGCAGGAACCTGAATTTGGACAATTTATGTTTGGGTCTGTGTGATAAACCAGAGACAGTTCATGCTTAAGTAGATAGATTTATTCAGTGACTTGGTAGAAGGTAGAAGGGACTTTAATCTGAATGTTCTGGAGTTGATGAAAGTTGATTTGGAAGGACTGAGAAAGGGTTTGTGAAAGGGATGATGGTTGTTGGCTTTGTCATGGACTAGTGCAGTGGAAAAGCAATTAAAGATATATTATGTAAAAATAATGCTGTTTTAAGAGCATTGATTAGGGCCCATGGACATGGCTGAGAGAAGAGAAATTGTTGGCAACGATCAGTAATTGGAGAGAGGATGGAGAAGTCGGGGGGATTTTTTTCCTGTGTTTCTGAAATGGACTGCACTTGCCATGGGAGAAAAAGCACCTCTGTATTCTCTCTCTTCCTCACAAAAACAACTCTTGACTCCTCTCACGTACATTCCCAGTCTTTCACAGTGACCAGACTGCAGAGAAGTACATACAATGGGTGGGCAGTAATTGAGCTGAAATTGAGACAGGATTATATACACAAAAATTTGAGGCACTAGTCCAGATAGGACTGTCCTTGGCAATTGAATTTAGTGATCAGTAAGAGGGCAGTGCAAAGCAAAAGTCTAGCAAAAAAGGTAGCTGTGCATAACAAAGGAAGATAGACATGACAAGACAAAAGAACGGTATGATTTAAAGATTAAAGATAGCGGGAAAAGTTTAAGAGGGAGTTAAGAATAGTGCTGTTACTGAAAACTGAAGACAGCTTTAAGCATGCGTTTTGTCCTGCAATGTGATACATTCTTTGAGGCATATCCCACAAATGGTAAATTCTGGGGAATATGGCATTGGGATGAAATAGCCATCACCAAGCTAACCTCAGTGTCAGCTGTAAGTTTTTAAGGTCTGTATCTGTTTTCTTGTCTTGGGGGAATCCTGATCTAATAAGTCATGTGCTAGGTTCAAATGGGCAACGAATCGTGTAATCATTCTCTTAGTAAAAATATGAAAAAAACCAGAGCTCCCTCTAGAGCATAGAACATTTTGTTGTTGAACAGCTTGTTTATAACTTTTCCCCCCCCCTTTGGCTTTAATTCATAGCTTTAAAACCAGAAAAAACAAAACTTGCTGTTTGTGGAAGAAACCACACTTTAGTTTACACAGGTATGTAACCTATATTATATATATTTGCTTTCATGCAAAATTACATTAGGAACCCCAGGAGTGTTGAGGAAGGAAAAATAAATGAAAATGGGACTGTTAAATCTTGGGAGTTTGATATCCATTTCTTTGAATGCTTGATTTATTCTGAGCCAATGCATTTATAAAACAACGTTATATAGGAGTTTGCTAGCAATAGACAGATGAAAAATTTTCTTGCTGGCATTTGAGGTGTGGTTAACAATTATCAATATTTCATTTAAGCCCTGTAAAGGTATATTAGTATTTTTTATTTATCTGTACTCAAAAATACCTTTGACAAGTAATTTATCTTTATTAGTGTGAAGTTATATATTTGAGTAAATATAGTAGAACTGAATGTTTTCAGGTCTTCAAATTTTGTTGCATTTTGGTTAGACGAGGTAGTCTGCTATTTCGATGACAAGTTGCTTTATTAAGTTATAAATAAATAAACTGTAAATTTAGACTGAAAAATAAATTTTTAGAGAGACAGTATAAAGAGAATTGATGCAAATTCTTGTCATGCTTCTAAAATTTATGTAATGGAATAGCCATCTTTGTGGTTGCAATCCTTTAGCTTGCAGTAATGTTATAAAACGGATTGTTTGATTATTAGGAGGTTTATATATGTGGAGACCCTGAGCACTGTAAATAAGACTATTAGAATAAAACTGAACATTTTAATAACAGTTGAGTATTCAAGACTGTACAGGGCAAATATTAGTCACTTTTAGGGTACATGCTGGCTAGATAATTTGTGGCCATTTATATAGCAAAGACCATTTATAAATTGTCAGTTGCTTATCACATTTGTGTCGGGATTTTTGTTATTAATGGGCTTTATCCTTTTCATCATAGATGAGCACTTTAGATGTGAAACATACTAAAATTAAAAATATAAGTCTTAAAGTTCTCTTAAGTTGAAGATACCAATTATCAGTTTTAACTTCATCTTTGAGATTCTTAAACAAAATAAAGACCTGGGTAATTGAATCGCAAGTGATTTAAATATTAAAATGAGTAAAATATTTCTAATAAAAACCTAAGCAAAACTATATTTCATTCACAGTACTCAAAACTATCAAGTTATGCATCTCTAATTTATGTGCTAATACAACTTTGGTTTTCTTGCCTGTGACATCATTCACCATTTTCCTCCTGCTTTATCTTAAAATATACATTATTTGGGCAAGGAGCTTCTTCTGGGTGCCAGGGCTACTAGTGGTCATTTTCTCAGAACTCTCGCAGAATTTCAAATTATATTTACTTTTTAGATCGGTCTCCAGAATGGTGGGAAACGCAGTCAGTCTAAGTACATGTAAGGCCTTTAGAAGGTTCTGATCCAAGTGTGTGCAGGATAGCCTCCTTGCTAACTACAACAGAAACTGCTAATGTCAGCTCGAGGATATTTCAGTCCAGTAGACCCCAACTTTTCTGTAATGTTTTTCCATTGAAAATTAAATTACTTGCTCCAGTTTCTCTGACTTATTACCACTGATGAGAATGTCTTTATTCTGTGTATTACATGTGCTTTTCTGTATGCAGAAAAAGGAAATGTGTATGCTGCTGGAGGTAACAGTGAAGGTCAGTTGGGATTAGGTGACACAGAGGAAAGGACCACATTTCATTTAATTAGTTTTTTTACCAACCAGCACAAGATCAAACAGCTAGCAGCTGGATCATACACCTCAGCAGCGGTAACTGGTAAGAGCAACTGCTAGTAAAATCTATTTATGTGTGTCCAGCCTGGTGTTCCAGGGAAACATTTATTCCAGTGTTCTCTCTGCATATGTGGGTGTATTTTCTATGCCTCCCTGTCTTCTTTCGCTAGTAACCATAGTCATTTTTTGATAGCCAATTGCCTATTTCAACACAATCTGGTAAGGGGTGGCAGTCTCATTAACTTCCTACAGTTTTTGTGAAAGTAGACCTTTTCCACGAGCGATGGCCTGCAATGGGATCTCAACCTGTACTTGTTTAATAAGAATCCTTAGAAACAAGAGACAGCATGAGTACCCTCAAAATGGGAAAGATCTTCAGTTCATTTCCAGGGAGGCCAGCTACAAAACACGAATCTTATGAAAACTACATTTCTCTAATTCCACTTCTTGCTGCAACCATTTTGGTCTACTGGTACACAGTACACAGCTGTGTCGTTACCAGTTCTGAGAGAGGCCTAACCTATGACCTGTTTCTCTGATGGGAAATTATACAGTTGCGACATGTTGAAGTCCACACAGTTATAATACTCTCAGCCATTGAATGGGTGGTCCTTTATTACCCCATAATGTAATTTCTCAAGTTTTGCTATAAAACAGCTGTTTCTGTACATGTTTAGGATAAGTTATTGAGGCTGTCATTTCAGAATGTGACAGAGAGCATAAGGGTGTATGAGAGAGATGCTAGCCTGCTTGTCTGGTTTGTATTTTTTTGTGACAATTGCTAACATTCTCCTGAGATTTGTAAGTCAACTTTGAATGATTTTAGTTCCCAACAGCATCTCAGTAGCGCTGTAGATGGTACGTTTTTTATTCACAACTTCTTTCCCAACAATAAGAAATATGCGGAGAGAAGACCTCATGTCTTCTAGAAAAGCCTAGTGATTTTTCATGTTGTTTGCTGCCTTTTTTGGGGGTTTTTTACTGCTGCCATTGGTCTTTGTGTCAACAGAGGCTGGTCTTAGTAAACCTGGAACGGCTATTGTGATAGTTTAAGGAAAACAAAATGAAGCTGGCCAAAATAATCACCTGGGAAGAGAACTGAAAGATAAGGCAAGAGTAAATGAGATGTGTACCAAAGTCAGAACAGAGAATGAGTTTGGAAGAATGAGAAAGTGGTGACTTGCTACTAGAAATGAGAACATGCCTTAAATTCACTGTAATATTTTCATAGTGACCTCTGGCAACTGCATTGTCTCATACGCTCGATCTTACTCTTTTTGAAGGAATGTTTTTACATAGTACTTTTCCTGTCGCTATTTATGGTCTAACATCAGTTGATGACTAAGTGTTCCGTGTCACTTTTGAAAAGCTTAAGGGATACCCTTTTACTTCAGGTTGTTTTGTTGCATTGTGCTAAATACCATTTTATGTCCCGGAGATCATGACATTTAGTAGTGCCATACACAGAGTTTATGAAATGGTCTTAAATGGGTAGATGAACTTTTAATTAGTTTTGGTTTTAAATCTGTTAACTATCTGTGTCTTCATTCATTTAGAGGATGGGCAGCTTTTTGTGTGGGGTGACAATTCGGAAGGTCAGATTGGCTTGGCCGATAGAGCCTGTGTCAGTGTCCCTTGTCAAGTGGATGTTGGAAAACCTGTTTCCTTTGTATCCTGTGGATATTATCACTCTGCCTTGATAACAGGTAAGAGAATGGGAATATCCATTAGTGGAGTCAAGTCGGTGGTTCTCAAATTGTCATCTTCGTAAAGGTAGCTAATGAGGCATTCATTACTTTTGAAACTATATATGCCATAGTTGTTAAAAACTGCTATGTGGCAGAAAGTCATCTATGTAGTTTTATATCACATTGGGAGATTTTACCAGCGACAGGTTCTCTAAAATGCAGGCCTACTTGATTTATTTGGGAAAATTGTATGTGATCTACTATATAATTGTGGATTATTGTTGAATTAACAATACTGTGAGGAAAAAACTGCAGTTAATTTTCTGCATTTGCACTTTGTTGTGCAAAAATATATTAGAAAAATTACTATTTTGCCACCCTTTATTTTTCTGAAGGTTATGGCAAATGTAGATTAATACAATGGTTTCAATAATCCAATTTATCCAATTTTTCTTGAGATTATTATTTTTTTGTGATCAAATAATCATCTTCCTCTTAGACTTACTATGTTTTGAGGAAAAATTAATCTCATTTGCTAGTAGTGCAAGATTGTTGTTGAAGTTTGATGTTATGTATTAAATTTTAAGTTTTGAAGTCAGTTAAACAGGCAGTATACGATATGAGGAGAAGCATATGCTACAGTGAGTCACTGTCTGATCTCCAAACCAACCCACCTCTCTGTTGCTTTCCACCTCTCTCTTCCCACCCACCTGACTGTTGTTTTCCAAAGTGATAATGCCACTCATTTTTTAATAATGCCAATATGGGTGAATTTATCAGTCAGTACTGATGGTTTTATATATGAGCAGCCATGAACTCCCCTCAGCCATATAGATTTACTGTATTAAGCTTTACAGTTTAGTCCCCTCAGAGTAATTAAAGATTTCAAAGGATCAATACTTTTGATTGTAAAGCTTTTAATGGGTAGCCAGGAACTATTCCATCAGATAGTTTTCTCAGATTACTTGATAAATGTTACTTTTCCACATACAATATCTATATAGCTCTCTGAGAATATGCTATTAACAGAATGAGAGCTTCCTATGCTAGACAAATACTAATTAGGTGTTACACCGGTAGTGTACAACTTCTATTATAAATGCTTTATTACAGTAAATGAATGAAGTGGCCACCTGTTAGGAAATCTACAGCTTCCTGAACTTGAAATAAATGGGGAAAAAAAAAAAAAAAAAAAAGATCCTTACTTCAAGGGTATAGTAAGAAGGTGTGCATTTCTGCCTTAAAGCCAAGAGCTGAAGCTCTGACAAGACTGCAGTGGGATGTAACAAAAGCTCTCATTAGAAGAAGGGTTGAGGACAAGCATCTAAGAGCAAGGAAAGAACAGTGTGTGCCAAGTGCTCTAAGGAAGCGGAAACTTTTAATGGAGGAGTATGAGAAAAAAGGATTAGGGTAGCAGCTGGGTAAGAGAATGGAGCCTCTTAAAGTATTAGTAGGAAGATGAACTGGTTATCATCTGTGAAAATGGGGAGTTGTTGAACCTGTTACTGTTTAAACAGGCCTGGGTGTGAGATGGAAAATCTTAATTTTCAGCCTTAGCCTGCAAAGCCTGCACAAATTGGGCTTCAAACTATCTTGCTGAAACTATAGACATGTGGATGGCCTCTTCTGTGATGAAAGGAGAAGTATTTTTTTATTATTTTCCTTTGGGCCCTTGCTGATAGTTTTATTTGACTGTTACTTTAACTACCATAGAAATTTCGTGTTGAACATTCAGGTTCTTTTTTACTGAATTGATTTTCTGTTGCACTAGTGTCGGTGTATATCCCGCCAGTGTTTAAAAACGAGGTTTATGCATTTAGTCTAAGTGTACTGTAGTCACACATTATTTTAGCTATGAAGTTAGCCATTAAATTATGACTTTGGAAGTTCTGCAAGCTTAGTCTGAGTACAAATGTAGTTACCTTATTTTTCTTACAGCCTAGTTAGGACGAAGTCAAGGCATGATGCTGTTAAGAGATTTTGCTTAAAAAAAGGTGATTCTTATAGTATTATGCAGATTCTTTTTTCACTTACAGAAAACACTTGCCTGTAGGGCTTGTTGGACTAGCTCAGAACAGTGGTTCACGTTTTCAGTATTCTGTCTCTGAAGGGTGGTAGAACATAGCAAAATAGATAATTATGGAGCATTTGGAATATTCATATTACAGGGATAGATTTTTTTCCCCCCAAATTGAATTGCCGCTTGGTCATTGAATTATGCCTTGAAGTATGGTTAAAAGTTTGTCTAGCACAGGGAGATTTCCATGGTTTTCTCTTGTATACTAGAATTCAGAGTGATTAGTGTTATTTTTAATACATACTTTTGGAGGAAATCTCTGGAAAAGAAAGTGGTTCTGTATTTCCAGAAATGAAATTTGAACTATTCAGGTGAGTGTATAATCTGTATTAATTCCCTGAACATCAATAAAGTATACCAGAGGAATTTTTTTAGATTGTGGTTGCTGTTACTATGTGAAAAATGGGAGAACCACTGTTAATACAAAGCTTTCAACACCTGTAACTTACCTATACTACACTTATATAACTATACTATAGAATTACTACATTTTGACTTTTTAAACATGACATACATAAAAAGGCATCAAATTATATACTGTCTTTAATAGTAAAACATAGTTGCAGGATGTAGGACTTGATACATGTTGCTGGGCTGAACTAATGAGCATGGCACCGTATGGTTCCCTTTCTTAATATATTTATGTTTGACATAAGCTGTATACTGGGTAAGCAAACTGTTAGGATCACAGACCTATCTGGGTTAAAACTAAAAGATGGTTAATGAGGATACTAGGATACATAGTGTGGTCACAGAGTGCCCTCTCCAGGGCAGGATGTTCATTAATAAGTGACTTGAGAAAAAAAGTGGTGAAAAGTGGATTCCAGCTTTTTTTTTTTTTTTAAACTAAAGTTGATACTTCTTTGAAACAGCTGGTTTTATAAAAGAGTTTCTAGTAGGCATTTATCTTTGAAGTATTTAACTACTATAAAGTCAAGTGCAATGTCAATGAAAACTAGAGTAGAATCCTGACACAAACTTAGTAGATGAAAGCATGTTTTATGAAAATCGTACAGTATTCAGTCATCTGAATTTGTACTTCAGTTCTACAACCCTCCCCCCACTCCCCCACTTTCTCAAATCTAGTAGTTCTGAAAAGATGATTTGTTACCTTTCTTACTTTTGCTTTTTAGAATACCTTCTTTGCAGGTTATAATTCAACTACTAAACATGTCAGTCACCTGTATTCTACCATGTACATGTGGGCACCACTGACTCCAAAAGTAGTTGTAGAATAGAGGAACAGAATATATCCTGAAGTATTTTAAATAAAAAACACTTTTGAAATTTAAATTAGGCATGAGCACAGGCAATGGCTAGCTCATTTCCCTATGTATATTAGGAAGCTGGTCTGGTTACTCCATGTTTGAAAGATGATTGTTTGCTCCCTTTTCCACTCGCTTTGCATTCTTCAAAGAGTTCCACTGAAAAGAAGTTTTTAGTTTGTAGTTTCCAGCCATCCTTAGGGCTTTAGGACTTTTTCCCAGTATCTGTTTCCTTTCCTTTCTTTTTGCAGACTTAGGACGTTAGGTCCCCATATTAGAGGTATGTCTCAAACAAAGCAACTGAGAAAGAGCGAGCTGAAAGAGTGTAGCAATGATTTTGAGTCCGTATACAAATCTTTACTTGATTAGTCTTTGACCACACTCACTCAAGAAGGGACAGTTTTTCAGAAAGCATTAAACTTGGCAAGCATTTATAGCTCATTTGTCCACTGGAGGAGGCAAAGAGCAGGAAAAGCCAGTTTATCTAACCAGTACTCTGGTGTCTACAGCAGAATTACGTTTGTGGAGCCAGAAAGGAATTGAATATATTAGACCTCTTCTGGTGTTTCCCCAGCCTGAACTGTTACTATAAGCAAGGTCAAGATAGATTCTCACTGAGAAGATGTCTTTTCATAGAGAGCTTTGTGGGTTCCTTGAATTCCTTTTTTGATGTACTTTGTCATTATTTTTAAGGACCAGTTCTAAAGATCATCCATTCCACAAACACTTCAATGCTCAGAATTTCAGCATTTGAGGTGGTTTCAACCAATTTGGTCTTGAATAAATACTTATTTTTTTCTTCTTCTTCATTTATTTAAGGGATCATAGAGTGATCCAATTCTTTTGTCTACTGCCCTCATTTGCCACCAGCCAGGTCTCTTTGTTTTTGCTCATCTGCAGTATGTGCATTTGTCTTTGAGGGGCAAAGATAGTTTTCCATTTGCTTGCCCATTCCCTTGACGTTCTCCTGTGACCTGAAGTTTAGTGATACAGAAAATGTGCCACACTAGGGAAAGTTCAACATGTGAGAATGGGACTCATATGAGAGAAGACAATGAAATAACCAGGTTCCATTGTGAACAGAATGTCCTTAAAATGCAGATGTACTGCACACATACTGTACTCAAAATGTATCTGGGTTTGACTGGATTCTTTTTATGCTTGATAGCTATTCTTCATAGTTTTTAGACTACTATTTGCCTTAAAGGGATGTGTAATGTATTCAAAAATTGCTTTAATACATGGGTTTATCATTGTTAGCTGGATTATTAAGTTGAAAAAATGTAATAAACTTGATTAGTTTGGGAAGTCAGTGGAAGCTTGGCCATTTGAATCTCTAATCCTATTAATTAGATTGTGATTGGATTAATATTTGCAGTGCAGCAGTGTTTTAAAAGACGTGCTGGTCTCTTCAAAGAGAACTGCAGAAGTAGTTAACTCCCAAGTGCTTTTGGGGGTTTATCAGCTTGTTTCTAGAAATATAGGGCAAATCCAAGAGTATTAAAACAATACTTACCTTCCGAAAAATACAGGGTTCTTTTTGTTGTTGGGTTTTTTCCTTTCTTTTCACTTAGAATCCCTAATAAAATCTCCTTTTGTCAATGGAATATTTTGATAACAGAAAGCCTTACATTGCAGTTGATTTTTTTGTCGTTAATTGGGCTACTGTTTTAGAATAGAAAATTGATGCTACTGCAAATAACTGCAAAGTATCAGCCTGTTCAGAGTATTTCTGCACATAGGTATAAGGATAAATATCAGAATTAAAGCAGGAAATCAAACTGGACAAAGAAGCCAAATACAGTCCATAGTTTAGAAATGAAATGAAATGCACTTATCTGCAGCTGTGATCATTTGCTGTTTCTTAAAAAAACACACATTGAAATGACTGCAAAACACCTGTTAGAAAAGAAGTGTATAAGAATGCAGCAAAGGTATTTCTGCACAGATACATGCAGGTAAATGAAGTGTTATAAAATTATTGGTGTAATTTGCGTGTGCAGGAAAGAAAGGATCAGAATGATAGAAAAAATGAGGACAGCTGGGAGGATGGAGTTACACCTCTGGTGATGATAGTTGGGAAATACAGCTGCTATCCTGTTTCAGTGTCTTGCTGAAGCGAATGTAGCTCTGTGAATAGATCGTGGGTGGCTGCTCTTAATAGCCTGAGCCCTGTGAAACCCTGCAGGAAGCTTGACACTGAGTAAGATTGTATTATTGTCATTCCCTGATTGCCTCTCTGTGCAGTTAGAGCATTCAGTAAAGATAATAAGTCCAGTTGCTAGCCTTAGTGGCTTAGGAGCACGGTACTTGAAGAATCTGTGCTGTTGTGAGAGGCAGAAGTGATCTTGGAAAATGTAGAAACCGTATAAAACAGTCTGGGGTCTCTGACTAAGGCAGAAGCTAAATTTCCTAGGTCTTGTGAGCTTTACAAATATATATGTGCCATCAAAGCTAGGTTCTGAGTCTTTGATGGAAGTGCTGGGTTGCAACTTTATGTTGAGGCTTAGGACACATTTTCCATTTAAAGCAGAAATTCGGCTTTTATGAAAAGAAACGCTTTTTACAGTTTTTGCTCTTTGAGTGTCATACAATTTTTTCCAGAATTTTCAAGTTAATTGATAAATTTATGCATTTAAATAAATTTGAAGCTGAGGTATCTTAAGAAATGCATAATCTCTTTTTTTTTTGTCCTAAATGAGCTTTACCATAAAATAAGAGACATACTTCAGATTCTCCCTGTACTTAAAATTCATTGAAAACCTATCCTCAGGCTTCCTTTGAAGAAAATCGATAATAATTTAGACCTTTTTTTTTTTGCTTATTGTGGACTGTCGATACCAAAGGTAGCATACGTCACAGATGAGCCTGACTGCTCCAGCATCACTTCCTCTGAGAGGATGGGAGGAGAAGCACTGCTTTATTAAAAGACATAGTAGTTTAAAGGTTTTCAGAATGAATCAAACCCCTTCTGATGGAGGGTCCTGGCAACAGCAGTCTGTGCTGCTCTGTTCTGTGCACCCACTGCTGTAGTCACTCTTTAACACAAAGTAATCCAGAGCCAAGTGCCACAAAGAAAAAAAAAAAGATACTGCTGCCAAAGGAGTTTTCTAGGAAAAACATTTTGAATCTAGTTTATCTATTGGATTTAGCAGATGTCTTAAATGAAAATGTGTTGCTAACTAGTTGTCCCGTAATTACACAAAATGAAGATGCGTTTTTGCAACATGAAGTTCTTGCTCAGTTTTTATTCATGCAAAAGGAAATTTTAAATGAGTGTATTGCTAGAGTAAAGCTCAAAAAGATTCAATAAAAACAACATATTTCTTACTGACACCAGTTTTGACTTTCTTATCATCAGAATTAAAAATTCAAAAAGATAAAATTCCTTTCCTATCTTGGCTTGCTATGCCCAAGTTTTAATAAACTTCAGTTTTGAATCATATCCTTCAATTTTTACTAACTTGGTTTTAGTAATTTGCCTAATCTCATTTGCTTTTTAGAATGCATATGCAGCTTCATTTTTTCTACTTTACATTTTTATTCATAGGTTTACTTTTAGCTCTTCCGTATTTCCTATTTCTGTATAGGCTTGTTTTTTTGGTTGTTGCCATTGTCACTAAATTCCCAAATTTTAAGTTGTGGCTGACAAAGTGCAAGGAAAAAGCAACAAATGTAGCAGCTATGTAAATGGGGGAATATTTACAAAGGCTAACAGAAATCTAGTTATAAGCTTGTTTTCTGATGCTCTGCCTATGTTCAATGGAGAGAGGAATGGACTTCTCTCATGGTCAGTCCTGAACACCTAAATAAGGCTTCAGTTTTGAAACTTTCTTTGAGCTCGTCTGTTTTCATTGTCTGTGGGGAAAGACCAGCATTTCTAAGGTTAACCCAACTTTCATGTTGGCAAGGAATTCATTGCATTTGAATAAGAATCTCTCAGATACTTGTGCATCGTGCAATAGTAATGCCTCTAAATGCTGTAAAAGTAAATTTGTGAACGCTGAATGTAGCCCTCTGAAAACATGAAATGTGTCCCTCTGAAAGTAAAAGTACATTTTGTACCGAAGTACAAATCTGCTTGTTTCCAAAAATATTGTAGAAGGGTGCTTCTAATGACTGAGCTTTAATAATGGAGTATATGTCTGGGGTTTGTTATTATGTTCATTATGTAACTGTAGCTTCCTCTTCAAATTTCCTTTAGCAGACAGCTCCTACACTAGTTTAGACATTTCTGTCTTAGACTAGCTCCATGTGAGAGTTTTGTTTATCCTTGTGCTTTGTTATAGCCAACTGGGATTAAAAGCCAAACTTTTTCTTACATAAGTGTATGATGATTTTTTTGATAAGTAATTTCAAGTTCAGATTGTGGGCCACAATTTGCTATGAGGACAATATTCCACAGATAATCTTTTCAGAAGTGGAGAACACTAAGCTATAAACTTAAAGCTTTCCTGGCAGTAAGGAAATGGTTTCTACCTAAACCTCACTCTGACCCGTTGGAATAGCTGGAGGCCTTTGCACGGAAAAGCAGAAATGTAGGTGTAGATAAATCGTAAAAAAAAAAAAAAAAAAAAGTAGGTAAATGTAAAATGTAGCTAAATGTAAAAGAAGTAGATAAATGTAGATAAATTGTAAATATAGCAATGGAAAGTACATTTTACAGGTTCCATTTTTAACTATGGTAGAAGGATATATAAAATGCTGGCTTGAATAGTAATTCAGACTTACATAGTAATGAAAAAGCAAAGGGAGTGATTGGAAAAGATAAAACAAGGGAAACTTGAAAGTAAAATGAATTACCCAAATTTGGGATTGAACAGTTTTTGAACCGGATTCTTAAAACGTCTGGGTGAATGAGAAGGGTCTTCTCGTATGATTATGTAGCAGATCAGAAAGAAGTTTCAGGAAGAGATCTGTAAAGACCTCTCAGTGTTTTTTTGAACTGAATTCTGGTGGAGTTATTGCTATGGAACCACTGCTGTATTCCTGTTGTTGGATATATAGCTCTCTCCTTGCTGTCCAGACCACACAGTCTCATGTCATTTACTCTGCTCTTTCTTTTTTTCTCTATACCTTACATGAAGAAAGTGTGGGTTATCCATCAAAGTTCCATGCAAGACTGTTTTCTATTTTAATTGCGATTCTTACAAGCAGCTTCAGTTGACATAAATACTGATTACAGAGGGAATTATAACCTCTCAGAAGGATGTATATGGTTTTGTTTTTCCCTTGGCTAGATTCCTTGCAAGCTAAATTTTGCAGTTCTCATCTTGGAGAGGGGCTAAAATGTAGCCCCTTCTTGTCCCATCAAAGCAGACTGCTTTGAACAACTGTTTGGACATTATACAAATATATTCCATTATCCCTTAATGTTCATACACTTCTCTATCTTACTGAGTTGTGTCTACAGCAGTCTTGACAACCCAGCCTTGCTTCTGAGTTCATGCTGGAAATCCTGCTCTGTTCTGTATTTACACAGGAGATGGAGAGCTCTATACTTTTGGAGAACCTGAGAATGGGAAACTGGGATTATTGCCTGAACAGCTGAAGAACAATAGAGTCCCACAGCCTGTACTGGGAATTATGGAAAAGGTGAATAAGGTTGCTTGTGGTGGAGAACACACAGTGGTGCTGACAGGTATGCAATTTAACTGGATTGTTTTACAGCCCTATAACTTAATCAGTGAACTCAATTTACTTTAAAGAATTTACATCCCACTGAAGTCTAAGATGCTGTAGTGATCCTAACTGGAAGACCACTGTACATCAAGGAGGTAGAAATCCATGTAACAGTTAATGTTAAGTGCAGCCCTGTGCCATGCTCTGCTGCGCACATCCCTTTGCTAGAGGATAAACTTTGCCAGCTGATGGTCACAGAGGAGCTTGCAGGCAGCTCCTAGCTGGTACCAGTGGTTACACCACCTGTGCCTCCTTGCCTTTATCTAAAACTTCAGCAGCAAGTTTCCATGTGAATGTCCCTTTTATTTGACGGTATAAATGATGAATAGAGTTGTTTTGCTTGTGAGAAAATCCTATAAGAGCTGAAATGACCAAAATGGAGTAACCTTCCACAGATGGGATCTGTGTAGCATCCTATGCCTGGCTGGAGGCCCGTTCAATTCCACACAGCTCAGGATTTCCAGCATCTGAAGGGATGTAAGATTATTGATACTATCTGCTTTTTCTTTGTAGTGTTAGCTCCAATAAGTTGCATTTTAAGACATACTTTACAGAATCTGGGCGGTTTTCTTACTGGGATTGTAACAAGGCAGTGCCTCGTAGCGCAACACAGATGATCAATGTTTCTGTCCTCTGAGGAGCTTGAAAGTGGTATTGGTGTGTGTGTGTGGGGGGAATTTTAGAGGAAAGCTTCCATTCTGTAGTAAATGTTTAGGAAGGTACTTGGAAGTCACTTTTCAAGTAGCTGTCTGTTAATAGTGATGGAGATGCACAACCTACTGGATACCTAAATGGATTAAATATCTCTTTTGTCATACACAATTTGCCTGTGACTTTAAGCAGGATCTTTAACATACGTATAAAACTAGTACAGATATAGACATTCAACATATTGTACAAGTTATAAAAATCAGCAAGTACAACTGTTATATATTAGTTCACAGGTTTGTATGTATAGTACTTGGAAGATGAAATATGTTGTATATTACTGTACTATTAAATAGTTGTGTCCCAATAGTAAATTAGATTTTCAAAGAGATATACACAAAGCATTGCTAGCTATTTATTTCCACAAGTTCTATCCTGAACTATAGTACTATAGAAGCAGGAAAGGGGAGTTTGGCTTTGCCCACAGATGATTTAAAAAATAGCAGCTTTGGCTTGTAATGAATTCCACAGCTATATAATAAGCCTGTAATTAATCTCCTACCAAAATGCAAAAACTATAAAAACAAGTAGGATGTATAGATATCAGTCCTTAAATCGCTAAAGTCATCTCTTGTCAATCCGGTAGAGTGCCTTCAAGGTTATGTAACCAAAATTTCTAAAATATAAATTGAAAATCTCACTGAAATTGTAAGTAATGTGGTGGTATTGTACTGCAAGCCACTGGAGAGAGTAAAGGTGGAAGTGATGTGCTGGGAAAGGATATGGGTAAGGATGAATCAAGCTGCAAGATTCTGGGTAGGTTAAAACTGCTTTAGGAAGACCATGAGGAGGCAATAACAGTAGCCAATCCAGGAAATAATGCAAACATTTGTCTACATTTCAATGCCTTTGTGTGTTTGCTTCCACCAAGATACAGTCTTACCCTGGCAGTATTCTGTGTCATAAAATAAATTTCTTTACATGAAATTGGATTATCATTATTAGGGAAAAAATTACCATAAATTTAGGAGCAGCAAATATATAAATCGTAGCATTATTTTATGGGTTATAAAGTGAAGTTCTGCAGAAAGAATTTGATTATTATTATTGATTATTTTTTTAACCATAAATCTGAAGCCAACCAATAGATACTTTGTTTTAATAGTATTTCATGTGATAAAATTTCATTATAACAAATGACTGTTACAGAGATTTAGTAGGAAGATGTAAACCTGGATGACATCAGCATTATAGTGAAATCTGTACAAGAGCTAGAACAAAGAGGCAAAATATAAATGCCAAAAACCAAATACAATGAAGGAAACACCATAGTAAGTCAGTGTCTTAGAATGTAAGATTTACTTGCCTATGGAAATAGATTTTGTAGTAGAAGCCAAATAAGAAATTCAGTGCTGGCTTAGCTGGCAGTCGGTCATCAAAGTGCTGAGTGCCAGAAGATCCAGTTGAGTCCATAGAAGAGGAAAACAATATCCTCCAACAAAATAAATTTTCCTAAAGAGTAATAGTTGTGATGAGTGAAAGCTCAGATAGATGTTTTTTAATGTAATTCGGCTACAGGTATGAACTTCTGCCTAAGACTCTTTGAACAAAAGAGTAGAGGATAACGGAAATACTGTCTCAAGTGAAAGATACTTCGTCAGGAGTGTTGACATACAGAAATTTTTCTGACTCAGAACAAAATTTGGGAAAAATACTTGGGAAAAGAGGGAGATTTGAACACTGTAATCATTTAAAAAGGGAGTGTAGTATATATGCATTATAGGCTTTGCATCAGAAACTTAACTTGAAATCAGTACTGAAGTGTATATTGCATCTTGAGATGAAGTGGTGTGACCACAAATTGAGAATTCTGTTGAGAGATGTATCTTTAAAGAGGAGCAGAAACATTTATACCTCATTTAAGCTCATTTTCCTAAATTAAGAACATGTCATAATTTTGAAGAAATTCTGAATTTCATGTATGGTCTTCTGTGAAAATGGGTGCGGTTTGGCTTTAGTAACACAATGTATACTGATGTGGTTTTCATCTTTTCAGGATCTTTCCAGTTTTTCAGGGTGTGTCATTTCAGTCTTAAAAAATAAGGAGTGTCTGACTATTGTATATTCCCCTGTTTCATCTACCTCATTTAACATAGGAATAGCATAGGAGAAAACGTCATATGGAGAAGCTGTTGCACATCTTGGCTCATTTCTTGTCATCAGTTCTACTTAGGGTTTATCAAATTAGAAGAAAGCATAATCCAGTTATCTTACTGAGTATGAGGCAAGTTTCTTCCTGATTCTTATACATAATTAGTCTGTTCCAAAGCACTTCATTTGATTTCTTTTTTATGACTGTCTTATCTATTCTATTGGCAATTTTGTATGGTAAGAACCACTGTTACCTGGGTTATTAAATCAAACTACTATTTGGAATCTCTCCAGCAAATGTGGGAGTAGATGATAGAAAGTATATATTAAAATAATTCTTTTTTTTTGCTCTGAAACTCCAAAATGGGAAATGCGCTCTTTTTTTTTTTTTCACAGAGAACAAAAAATTAAACTGTTGAGAGCAATGATTAGGAAAAAAACTTTTTAAAGATACAAGGTTTTAGAAATGTTGAGTATGGTATTGGAAACCATCTTCTTTACAAGTCTTATTGTTACTTCTGCCTTTAATATTTGCGGTTGTTTTAGAAAATAAACAGAATCGCAGTTAAAAGTTCCATCATGCAAAAGCTTTCTCGCACTGTAGCAGCACAAACCTATTCATTTCATATCAGTCTATCAGCCAGTTCAAGAAGATCATATCCTCATCCCAGATGACTTCTCTCGGAGACCAAAAATAATGCATCCACTATTCACAATGCTTGCAAATGCTTCCTACCGAAAATGAAAGCTGTTGGTATTGTCACTTTCAAAAGAAACGTGAGAGAGCAGCAATCCCAATTTGCGTACTTTTTCAATAAAGCTTTTAAAAATGTAGAGTAACAATAACTTATGAATCTAGAAATTGGAGAAGAAACAGATGACTGGGAGTGGCCTTAATCTCTTCCATTTTTTCAGATGATGACAGATCCTCTGGGAATAATCCTCTGTATGAAAGGATATATTACCTCCTTTTATTCTCTGAAGGGAGGGAGTCCTTCGAGAATAAATCTTTTGACATAACAATGCAGCACATTAGTGCGTTAGTATGTAAAATGCTTCATTTTTCATCTTCTGTCTCAAGGTCTTTTAAAAAGAAAAGAAAGTCAAGATACCCTTTTGACAGCGAATGAAAAGGCTGACAAAGCTCTGCCTTTTCATGACAGAACTGACTGTTCAAACCACATATGACTATCTAGATTTTTCAAACCGTTCTTAAGTCTGTGTACTATTCATGCTGAAATCCCCAAATCCAATTAGTAGCTCTGGTAAAACTGAGTATTGTGTCGACAGCTTATTTTTACAGCACAAACTATTTAAAAATAAAGCTATAGTAAGAGTGAATAGCCCATTGACATAATAGTAATAGTAGTAATATAAATACTAATGCTAATTAATATTAATAATAAAGTTCAAGGGAAATGAATCTATGTGGAAAGATATAAGCATACCTGTCTGTTTCTGGTTCTCTTCTGTGGATTTTTAACTTTGGCTATAGCCTTAAATACATAGGAAGGAACGCAGGAATCTTAAAAACACTCTTGGAGCTCACTCGGTTCTTTCAGCAAATAGCATGTGTTAAAAACAAATATGAAAGCTATATAGATTTTTGCCACGACAGCGGTCCTGGAGATTAAAGAGCTGTTATGTAGTCCAGAAGATGCCTGCAAAGGTGGAAGATAGATGGTTATGGGGAAATACGCCTGTTCATCCAAAAAAAGAAAATGTAGGAAGTTAAAGAGGAAGAAGTCCTAGCGCTCAAGTGCTGGAGGTCACTTGGAACAGTGAAGCCAGTGGCTTCTGTGCAGGCTCTGAAACCATTTCTCTTCGTCCTTCAAGGGCCCGTCTAACGGACTGCTGCTCTGGAGGCAGCAGTTCCTTCCTCGAAGCCAAGGCAGGACTTCTGTTCCGTTTCCTCTGGGAGCTGTTAACATGGCTGAGCCTTCCTCGTGATTCACTGGCGCATTGGAGGCAGTAGTGCTTCCCTCGTGCTGCTGTGGCCGTATGTCTTTCCTCTCCCCTTGTACCACTCTGGTGCTGCCTTGACCGTTCCACAGCAAACTGTATAAGCAAAACTCCCCCAAACCTGTCTCACTGGGCTGAGCTGGCTCGCCACGTAGCTGGATGGGCAGCAGGGACAGTGCAAGTGGGGACTGAAGAGAGAGAATGGGGGAGTGAGAGCTGTGCTTTTGCTGGCAGTACGTTTAATTTGTGTCGTCCAGCCATATCCTTACTGGGACTGAGGGCGGTAAGAAGGTGACAGTGGGGCTGTGTCCATCTTTGGGTTCATGCTGTCAGCAAATTCGTTTGCAAATTCAAGCTCAGAATGGTGAAATTCACCTCTGTCATTTTATCACTAAGTCTATGATATTGTTTGCCAGAGACTTCTCTTTCTGTGTATTATAAAGACAAATTGGAGGAAATAGCTCATTTCTGCTCAATGAGATTATTACTGAGGTTTGGCCTCGCTTCTGCACCAGAGCAGTAAATCAGGTAAGAAAGGTGCAGGGATTTTGTCTTCCTCTGCCTTGATAATTGACTAATAAACAAATCTTAGGAAGAGCAAAATTTAGGTACCCCTGGTCTATAGGGGCAGTAGAAGAATTCATTCTTCTTACAAAGGCATTCTAACCTGGTTTTGGATTGGCCCGTTCTCCTCGTTGTCACTGGAAACTGGGAAAAGAAAATAATTTCCTGTACTTCTAAAGCTTTAATTTGAGAACGTCTCCCTGTAAACACAAGCGCCTTTAGAGGTCTAACGTTGCATGTTTCAAGCTAGGATTAAAGATAATAAGAAAAAACTCCAGCTTCACTCAAAATAATTATGTCAATCAGATAAAACCAAATAGTTTGAAAATTAGAAGATCTGCCAGTTTCCAAAGAAATGTTAAGACAAAAGCAGTACTTTTAAACAGAATTTATGGAATAAGCTATTTACTAAATGAGAAAGCCATTTACTAAAATTAAGATGAGACTTTGGTTTGCTTAGAGAAAACTGTCTTTCAGGAGTAGTTTCTTGATTCTTATCCAGAAAGTCTAAATGTTACAGAAAATTTCTTACTTCTTGTTTTACTTTTTAAAGAGCCTGAGAAGGTGTTGCTTTCTTGCACTGATGTTGCCAGCAGAGGGAGCTTTACTATTACATTTAGTAAGAAAACCAGCTTTACTGGATATTTTTCATGTACAGTCTGAAAAAGTGTGAGACCAATGGGGCTTTTTTATGGTGTGAATTCCTGACGTCTTAATATGGAACAATTTAGAAGGGGCAGAAAGGGCAGACCCTTTCCTAGAAAGCACATTTCCATACATAGTGTTACAGTATTTCATCATGGTTCCTTTGAAATTGGGAAGTTCAATATAAGTTGGTAAGCGTACTATGGTAGTAATACGGAATCTGGTCTGTTCTCTGCTTTCTCTTTCCCTAATAGTAGTGAAGGATTAATTTGGGAGAATGGTATCATAATTTGTTTTTAATTTCTCAAGTTTGTGGCTGCTCTGAGAATTTGGTCGCACAGTATAAACTACTATTGTAGCGCTGAAACTTACTTTGCTATTCCAGTCACCTTGTTTCCTTGACACAAAGAAGTACTCAAAAAGCAAAGATTCTCCATCGATTGTTATTCCACACATTCAGCGGTGGATACCCGTTCCTCTCTTGCTTTTGAAGGTGGTGAGATTTTTGATCTGATGGCATCCATGCAGCAGGAGCAGGCATACTCTGCACCATGTTCATGACGATGTAATGATACATTGCTTCCAAGTCTCAGTTCTTTTTGCTTGACATAGAATATTTTTTGTCCTCAAATCTTTCACAGGTTTTAAAGTTTTAATTAGTACTTCTCTAGCTTTTCCTTTGTTGCCTACTTGCAGAAGAAAAAGGGGCAGGGAATAAAATTCCAGGAAAACTTCTCCTTTTCCCAAAAGAACTTAGTCTTTGAATTTCCCTTTTTAAGTATGATCTCATCAAGATTTCCAAGCTTCACAGTCTTCGCCTGTTGTGATGGACTGCCAGGGATGGACACACCAAGAATCTTTATTGCTTTGCAGAAGCTCTCATTCTTTTTCCTGGCACAGGCAATCCATTAAATGGACAAAATATAAATGTGGAAAGATGATTACTCTGTCACAAGATAATACAGTTGTAGTGTTCTCTGTATTTAATGCAGGGCTGATTTGGTAGCTGAACAGAATACTGAAACCTATTCTGTTATTGTTCCAGTCTCTTCTTGCAGACAAATTAGTATTGGTTGAAAGAGGTCTAGTCTATTAAATTTAGGGTCATACACTGTACATGCAGAAATTAAGATGAGACTATTCTACTTGGAAATGCACGTATATGTAAACACTGTGGTCTCGAATTAATTGCAGTATGTAAACTCCCATAAATTTTTTGTTGGCTGGTATTTTATGTACACATGATCAGTAGATTCTTTTGCAGTTATGTTGGAAAATATATTGCATATTGAACCATTCAAAATTCTTTTCTGTATATATTTTAGTGCTTCATTGCTTGTTTTTAAATTTTTTAATTTTTTTCTTAATTGATAAATTTAATTGATTAGTTGGTACATTTTTTAATTGATAAAACATTGCTTTTTTGACGCCGATGTCATTTGACTTTCACTTGGCTACTAGAAAGCAGGTTATAATATATGTATCAGTATATTTGTTGTTAACTTTGCCTGTACATTTTCAGAGACAGATGTATATACTTTTGGACTTGGACAGTATGGGCAGCTGGGACACGGTACTTTTATTTTTGAAACTTCAGTACCAAAGTCTGTGAAACACTTGAGGAGGCATAAAATATGTAACATTACATGTGGGGAAAATCATACTGCTGTAATTGCAGGTATGTAAGTGAAAAATTCTGTAATGCACTTCCAGTGACTATTATACTGTAAAAGCTTTCTTTATAAAATTAGCAGTAGAAGAAGACATATGCAGACTTAATAGTTCTACAGGTTAAGTGAGCTAGTGAGAAAGCCAGATTTGATATTAGGAGTTTCTGATTCACAGCCATGCCATGCATAGTGCTGTAGATGGTATCTCTTGGGGAATTGTAACCTCATAATCGTGCCTTGCTAACAAGTGTTCTTGTTTAGAAGCCTTTGTTTTGCTATACAATTTCAATCTTAGTGTTTTCCTGTTGATTCTTTCCAAAATTGTCTAGACTAACTCTAATGTCCGACATTACTTTGACTGAAAATGTATATATTTTTGGATTGTATTCATCTGTTGAAAATCTGAAAATAATTGTTCAAGTTTGGTTTTGGAAGAGAAATACTACTTACTTGCATGGCCTGTTACTTTTATTGTAATAGTTTTGTCCTGGTTTTGTACTGAATCTTTGTTATTAATAACATTCTTTTTTTTTTTTCTATTTACAGAGAATGGCCTCATGTTTACTTTTGGAGATGGGCGACATGGCAAGTTAGGACTTGGAGAAGAGAATTTTACAAATCAGTTTGATCCCACTCTGTGTTATAATTTCTTGAGGTTCACAGTCCTTTTGGTAAAACTTTTATTCATGCTTCTCAGACATAAAAATGTTTATATTTTTATGAAACATGGTATTAATGAGAGTTGAAATCTCATTTTAGAATTATTTTTTTCTACAACATTTAATTAGTAAGCAACAAATTGAAGGAAAAAGGAAATTTTATTTACTTACCACACTGTTCATTTAGTTTAGAATGTACTTGAGTTGGACTACACACATAGACTGGTTTTTAGGGTTTTATTCTTAGTGTTGTACTATAGTGTTTTGGTCTGTAGAGCTGGTAGTAGCCTATAAAATTAAATATTTGTTGCTCTTAGATTGTTGGCAGTAGGAGGGAAACTAATATCTGTTCTGAAAACACCAGAATGACATCTTTTTAATTTTAACGATTATTTGTGCAGTGGAATATTTATTAAATCTTAAGAAAATTTGAGGAGTTGCTTTTTTTGAATCCAAATGGGATGAGAAAGGAGAAATACTGTTTTCTTTTAAGGGCATTGTTTTCATCTATTTCCTGAGGTGTTTAAGAACTAAATATCACAGAATTGCTAGCATAAAAAGTACAAATGTGACTCAGGATTGAGTAAAATTTGGAACAAAGTCTCTAGCTTACTTCTGTTTGTTTACTGGACTTAGAGTTTAAGGAAGTTTTACTGGAAGGGGTAAGGGATTTAAACTTTTTAGAAAGTGAAAACTCTGATCTCTATGTAATTACACTTTGGCTGTTGGAGGGTGGAGGACACTGCATTACATTTTGTGGATTTTGTAATAAAATATCTAGGTTTGTATCACTGAAGTTATCAGTATTGCCCACATCTGACTTGCATAAAAATAATTAGCTCCAGTCCCTTCAAAATCAGTGGAAATATCTTTGCTTTCTTCTGTATCAATAATTTGATAGACCTATCTTGTGTTCTGTTCGATACAAATATGTTGTATTTAAGTAAGAGGAAATGAACATAGAACACTAGTCATTAATAATTGTAATTACGACTCTTATCTTGCTAACGTCGTTAGGAGCTAAATTTGAAGCAATTTAACATCTCTTACTTTTATTATGTGTTTCTTATAATCTAAGTCTCTAGAAATGATTGTAAGAAAATTAGATCCTTGTATTGATAGTTGCAAATGAAATAAGCAGACCTTTTTTTGGTGCTATAGGTTGCTTGTGGTGGTTGTCACATGCTAGTTTTTGCTGCTCCAAGACCTAAAGGATCTGAAGAAATACTCTTAGAAGATTTATATGAGAGCCGTTTGACTGCTACTATCTCTAACATGACTGGAGACTCACTACTAACAAACACCTTACAACTAACATCGGCACGAATCCGACGTCGAGAGAGGGTAAATTCAGAGCTGTTCAGAGTTACCATACTTTTTTTAGGAAACAAAATAACTTTTTAGACTAAAATCACAGTATATACCCAGCAGATGAATATATCTCCTTAAAATACATGTTTAATTTTAATGTATAAAAAGAAGAATGAATATCTACCCTGGTCCCAAAATTGATGCAGCTAAAAGATAGGTATTGGTCAGATTTTACTTGTTTCTTTCTATCAAAAAGACTCAAATTGGTTTTGTATTTTTTTATTGTAAAATGTAGAGTCTGTTTCTTTGCATTTTTGAAAAGATCTTAAAAATATTTTAAAAAAAGAACAAGAACTCTTTTTGGTGTTCCCTATGAGTCCTTGAATAGATTAAACAAGTTTATAGTTTATAAAATATCAAAGGGGAAAGTTTCTCAATCAACTTTAAATGATCCTAAGATCCTGTACTGAAAATAATAGTTTCTTCTCCTTTATTTCCACTACACATTCCATGTAATTTCTTTAGCAGCATAATGAGTTAGATCATTTCACTTACCTGTCTGAAAACTAACTCTACCACAAAACCACATTTATTTTGTAAAAATATATTGACGCTGTGGATTAAGTAACTCAGTGTTATTTGAAAAATGAGGATTTTAATTTTAAATAACAATCAAAATTCTTTTTATCCTTTATCTATATTTTAAGGCAGCTTGAGCTTATTGTGTAGAAACGACCTAAAATATCCTGCTAGATTTCTCCACTTGTTTAAAATAATTAAAATATTAAAGAAATTTCGTTTATACTTTGCATACAAAGTTACAAGACTGTATCATCAACTAAAGGAAAATACCACTATTAAGTATGAGAGGTTGCTTACGTTTTATTCTTCTACTTTTATTCTCAATAATTTTTTTTAAATCTTGTAAAGGAAAAGTCACCAGAACAGTTTGTTCGAATGGCACGAACTCTGCCTCCACTGGGAGAAAGCTTCTTAAAATCTTCATTGCCTGTGACAAGCAACACTAGCCCACTCTGTTTTGCTGCAAAAAGTCTTCCTAAAGCTGAACCTGTGAAGGATAGAGACCATAAAAGAGGTGAAGTGTCCCCACATCTTGTTGCCGTTTTCTGAGAGTTATGTAGTTTGGCTCTCATCATTCATAAACAAATGCTCAGTTTGAACACGAAAGAAGGTCTAAGTTCAGTCTTACCTCAAGAGGGTCTGGCAGAATACAGATGTGAAAGTTCAGAAATGCATACAAGAAATTGCCTCATACGTGGTTCATGTTTGGAAAATGTGCTTCAAGATTTAGAGGAGGGTCGAGTGAAATAAAAACAACTTCTGCATTGTACCTGAGGTTCCTCAAGCCTGTAGAAATACGACTTCACACAAATACTGTAAGATTAGTAACCACTTTCTCCATTTTCATGGAAAAAAAGAATTACAGAGGAAAAGATTAGGAACAGCTGTAGAGACACAGGAAGGCCTCCAAGAGACCTTGGATAAGAAAAGAGGTCTACCAGTTCTTATAGAGCTTTCTTCTTCGCTTGGAAAAAAGTACTCTTCACTTTCTTTTATCTAAGATAATAAGGATTTGCAATATTCTAGCTAATGCAAAAGCCTGGATAACAGTGATACTGATGCAGTGCTGGATTTTTGCACAGATTCTCTGGAGCAGTTCTGGACTCCATCTGGGTTCCTGGGCATGTGTGATTTCCTGGGAAGAGCAATGCTGAAGAGTGCAGAATGCAGTGTTTCTGTGTAAAAATTAGCTCCGACTTATTGGAAAGTCAAATCCAATTTGAAAGTAATAAATTCAGTTAGAATTAAGATGATTATTTGTAAAGCTGCCAGCATGTCCATTAGCATTTCTGGTTCCAGGAAAGCAGTGCAGTGAAATTTTAATTGCCTTTAGAGTCTTCTGAGGCCTAAAACCATGGTTTTGTGCCATATGAAACTGGTCAGGTACCTGATGAGCTTGAGGTGAACCTGAAAATAATTTAAGTGCATTTTTATGATGCTGCACTGGAGTTAAACTTACTGTTTCTCTATCCATTACACAGAAATGTGCAATGTAGATAATATGACTGCAGCTAATTTAGTCTAATTGGTATGCTATTATTAAAGAGATTATCCAAAAGAAGCTTTGTCCCATGTAATATTTATGCTTTGAAAGCCTGCAAAAATGGTCAGAGATCTACAGTGCACTAAGGCCAGATTGCTGAGTTACCTCTGATGTTAATACTGATGAAAAGGAGGTGGAAGTGTTTCTGCTGTGTCTTAGGCTGGAGGAATGAGGAATCTCAGGACTTCAGTCCTATGTCAGTAAAGTAGAGATAATGTCTGTTGTACAGGAGTGGGGTGTTCTGTTTGCTGTATGTTGCTTGTTCCTATGGTATTTGTTTACTTCCCCCTATTCTACCTTAAAGAAAAGAATCATCAAAAAGATAAACCTGGTGAAGGCTCTGCAGCAGAAGATTCAGATAATGAAAATAATTACAGAAACCTTGGAGATACAACTGACATCCTAAATATGGTAATATATTCCACTAATGCATCTGTGATTCAATCCTTTTTACACAGGGGAAGAGCAAAGCAGCTAAATCATGTTTCAGCTTCTAGTACACAACTCCTGGTTAGGCCAGAATGTCATATGTGGCATGAAGAAGTACTGACGTACTGTTAAATGAGCATGCATTTCATATCATCATCATCATCCGATGCTAAAGTTTGTTTTAATTTTCCAAGTAATGTTATAATATGAGATTGAAGGAGTCCAAGTAGTGGAGTGCCTCCCCATGCTTTAGCTCTGGATATCAGAAAGAAAGGGAGAAGGACACTATCTCTGACCTTCCTCATCTTGATGATTTCCAAGAGAGAACTGCAGGAAATGAAGCAGAAAGCTGTCTTTTCCTGTTCTGAGAAGAGCTTTTTTATTACAGGTGGATCATATTAAAGGGAAGACCAACATGCAGACATTTTGATTATTTGATGATCCCCAAGCATGTTCCTACATATTTCTCTTATTTAAAAAATATATTCACCGTATCACTTGTACACCTTTCCAGACATTTTGGTCTCTCAGCAGATAGGGCGTGTCCTGGCCTTGGATGCAGTGCACTGGAAAGAGTGTTGTTTTTTGTGGGTTTTTTTAACTTCAGTGGAATGGAAACAAATGAGCAACTCACTGTGGACTCAGCTCATGTTACATTGTCAGTTATGCTGGAGGGATTGCACATTTTACTTGTTTGTACTTAACAGTACTTAGTAATTTAACAATCTGTTTGTGCATACCATTTATTTAACAGTTATAAAACTCTATTTTCATTTACAAGAAAGAAATTGTTACAGGCTTGGGGAAGAGTGACTGGAAAGCTGCCCAACAGAAAAGGACCTGGGGGTATTGGTCGACAGCTGGCTGAATATGAGCCGGCAGTGTGCCCAGGTGACCAAGAAGGCCAACAGCGTCCTGGCTTGTATCAGGAATAGTGTGGCCAGCAGAACTAGGGAGGTGATTGTTCCCTTGTACTTGGCACTGGTGAGGCCTCACCTTGAGGACTGTGTTCAGTTTTGGGTCCCTCACTACAAGAAGGACATTGAGGTGCTGGAGCATGTCCAGAGAAGGGCAACGAAGCTGGTGAGAGGTCTGAAGAACAAGTCTTATGAGGAGCGGCTGAGGGAACTGGGGTGGTTTAGTCTGGAGCAAAGAGTCTGAGGAGAGACCTTATCACTCTCTACAACTACCTGGAAGGAGGTTGTAGCGAGGTGGGGGCTGGTCTCTTCTCCCAAGTAACAAGTGATAGGACAAGAGGAAACAGCCTCAAGTTGCGCCAGGGGAGGTTTAGGATGGATATTAGGAAAAATTTCTTCACCGAACAGGCTACCCAGGGAAGTGGTGGAATCGCCATCCCTGGAGGTATTTAAAAGATGGGTAGACATGGTGCTTAGGGACATGGTTTGGTGGTGGACTTGGCAGTGCTAGGATAACGGTTGAACTCGATGACCTTAAAGGTCCCTTCCAATCTAGATGACTGTATGATATGATAGACATGGCCTTCATTATTTATAATGTATTGTACACTTTCTGTGCTAGGCTTCCTTCTCATTTTTGTTTTTGTACCCATTGTGAGTTTTAAAACATTTATCAGAATAGAACAGTAAAATTCAAAAATTCTGTCCAGCAAACTTGTCAAAATACAAAGAAAAATGATTGCTCTTCTTGAATCTGAATGAAAATAATCTGTTACAGCAGAGTTGTTTCAATTTTTCTAAACTGTGGCAACATACATCATATTGACAAGTGTGACAAGAGGAGGAAAAACCTTTAATATCATATTGATGATACAAATTCTTGGGAGTCAGAGACCAGAACTGTCTGTGCTCACTGTGTTGAAAGAAAATGTGGTGTTTAAACTATAAGCAGTTAACAAACAGCAGCAGAGAACATTATCTTGTAATTTGGTGTATATGGGAAGGGATGACCAGTATCTCACTATACCTGCCCACCGAGTAGTATTCTGCATTGCCTTGCCTTTCCTTTTTTTTGCTTTCTATAGTAAAAAGAGATAAAGGCATTAGATTCCAATGAAAATTTCTGCTGTATAATGTTTCTTTGAACATGTTCTTTCAAGGCTGTGGTATCAAACTGGATGTTAAGTTGAAGGTTGTGATGCTAAGGGGGTAAGGTGTTATATTTGTAGCCACAGCTTCACGATGAATGAGAAGTGGATCTAAAATGTTCTGGGATGCTGTAAGAGAGGGCATGTAGCTTTCAGTCTCTACAGACAGTTTAGCTGATGACATCTAAGCTGGTTACCACTCTCTTTATAAGGAGTAAATGAGGGAGTGGAAGTGAAATACGTGAGTAGAGCAATGATACAGATTTGTCTCAACCTGACTATGCAACAGTATTAAAATGTTCATATAACTTACAATAGCTCTGTTTAGTACAACTGGGCTTTGATGCTGCTTTCCCTATTAGTTATATTTATTTTTTTAATAGAGATCTTATTCTTTGCAGACACATGCAATGAAATTGAATCCCAGAGACCAGTCCTTAAAATTATCACCACTCCAAAAACAAAAGGTACTGTAACTAACTAACTATATGTATACTTATACTGATGTTTAAAAGATCTATAAATCTTGTATTATCCTTGTATTTTATTGTTTTGCTTTGAGTTTTAAAAAAGCTAGGCAAATTTTATGGGCCCTCTCTTGCTTATTTTCTGAATATCCGCAAGGTAAAATTGTAAGCAGCTGATAGAAGTCAGAGAGAATTTGTGCACTCACATAGAACTCCTCATATCCAGCATAGTTTGAGATGAGAGTATATAATACTTCACCAGTTTAAGGAATAAAAGACTATCATATACACTTTGTAACTTATGCTGATAACACGTCTACTGGTTTGTTGATAGAAAATATTTTAATTGACTTTTGGGACACAATGTAAGTAAAGATTTTATTTACAGAAATTCACCGTGGAGTATATATAAAGGAGCGATAATATTGGTTTTAATTATGAAATTAAAATACTTCTGTATTATATTTCTATTTTGCTCCTAAAGTGATCCCAGCATTTCAGTGTTTTGGTATATTTCATTATAATTTTATTTTATATTAAAAAAATTATTCTGCAGAATTTGTTAAATAAGTGTAAAATTTAAAGCAGAAAGACAGTAGATTTTTAGACTTATTAGAAAAAGCATAACAGTGAGTGCATCGGAAGATTTCCCAAGGGGAAAGGTGGAGGAAGGTGTAAGAGAACTATAGTTCTTTCCTTCTGTTTGCACAGCCTCACACGTTGCATGTGCTTTAGGTTATGGGACATGATACTGGCTGCATAGTTCTTGCATCCACTTTGAGTGCTTGGGTGGTGAAAAAGGACTAGTAGTAGGTTTATGATCAACAGAATGTTACATTCTTCTAATATGTGCACTTGTAAATTCATTTCATGTGAAAGACTCTACCTTTTATGCTATCTTTTAGTCCCCTCATACAAATTGTTTCTTTTCTTGTTGTTTTTTTTGTACCCTTTTTCTTTTGCTGTCATTTGTCCTTAATGCTGTCCTTCTTTCTTTTTAATTTTCTGCTTCTCATGTGGAATAGAAGAACAATAAAAATGTGAAACTGAAAAGAGATGGTAAGGGTGGGCTGAAAAACAAGGATTCTGATTTCATGAAGGAGGGCTCAAAATTAAACTCTGTCTCTTTACAAAAGCAGTCTTCACTTTCAGAACCACCAGGACAAGATTTAGAAAAATGTAGTGCCTTTCTAGGGAAGCCTGTGGCCAAAAAAAATACAATGAAAGGTAAATTTGAGCATGCACAAAGTGTTAGCACTTTGAAAAGTGGTGTTCAACAAATTAGTCGGGACAAATCCAGATTAGTGAAAAGGGAAAAAGAATATGTGGAAAATCCTGAATTTGTCAGAGAGGAAGTAACTTATAATCGTCCCACTGAAAAACAAATTCTGACTGAAAAAACAAATTCTTCCAATAAAAACTCAAAAGCTGTTAAATCTAAGCAATCCCTTAAAATAGATGTACTTCCTTCTGCATCCAGGGATCGACCCCAGACTGATTCATTAATTGTACAAAAATATAATCCTATTAAAAAGCAAGGAAGTCAAGAAGCAGTAGAAAGTCAAAACAAAATAAAGGATGTTGTTGAAAAATCTGATAAATGTGAAAGAATATGCGTCAGAGGAGAAGAAAGTAGTGAAGAACAGAGGGGTTTTAAAAGAAAGGATCAATTTTTAAAACAAATTGCTGTAACTATGTCACCATCTTCATCTGAGGAAAGTAGTAACGATCTTGCAAAATATGTACATAAGAGCAGGGGAAAAAAAGAGGACTATTATGAAGACAGAGAGATCCGGAAGGCAATGAAAATGGTAGAAAATGTGAAAGATTTGGACTTAGAAAAAGATGACAGTGAGATTGAGGAGATGCAGGCTGCAAACAATGAGAAAGAATATGTAGAAGAGACTAGTATAAAAAGTCTGAATGAGGAAGAAACAAACTCTGAAGCTAAATCTGAAGACAGGCAATTAGAAATTAAGAATGAGGAGGAATCTAATCAAGAGCAGGAGAGTGAAGGCAGTGAAAAGGGTGAAAGTGAGAAAGAAAAACTAGATGAAACAGTTGACAGTGAAGGTGAACTAGGGGAGGAAGAAGAAGAGAGTGAGGTTAAAAAAGATAGAGATGAAGTTTCAGTAGAAAGAGTTGAAGATGAAGAGGCAAAAGATAGTGAGGAAGAAAATGAAAGAGCGAAATCACAGGCTGAAAGAGACAGTGAGAATGAGGGGGCAGAAGAGACTGAAGAGATTAATCAGGAAGATGGCAAAGAGCAAGGAGATGAGGAAGGCAGGTTGATGGAGGAAGAAGAAATGCTCAGTGAGGGAGAAGAGGAGGAGGAGGAGGAGGAGAAGTATGCAAAAGAAGAAGACACTGAAAAAGAAAAGGAGGAACAAGTTAAAAGTGAGGGAAGAGATGAAAGTGAGGAAGGAGGTGAAGATGGAGAGGGGGAAGAAGAAAAAGAGGAAGAGGCAGAAGAGGAAGGAGAAGATGAAAAGGAAAATGAAGAAGAAAAAGAAAGGGAGAATGAAAAAGACAAAGAGAGTGAAGAGGAGGAGTTAGAAGAGTCATTGGTAGGGAGGGAAGAAGAAGAGCTATCCGAAGAAGAACAGGAAGAGGAAGATGCAAATAGGAGGACTAAGGAGGTGGGGGAGGATGGAGTCGAAGAAGAGGGAGAGGATGAAGTGGAAGAGGAAAGAGAAGATGAGGAGGAGGAAGAGGAAGAGGAAGGAGCAGAGGCAGAAGCAAAAGGGGAGGAGGAGGAGGAAGATGAAAACAAGGAGGAAGAGGAGTGGGAAAATGAAGAAGAGGAAGGAGAAGAAGAAGGAGAAGATGAAGAAGAGGGAGAAGGGGTGGAAGAAGATGAGGGAGAAGGGATGGAAGAAGATGAGGGAGAAGGGGTGGAAGAAGAAGAGGGAGAAGGGGTGGAAGAAGATGAGGGAGAAGGGGTGGAAGAAGATGAGGGAGAAGAGAGAGTTGAAGAAGGAGAGGGAGAAGAGGGAGTGGAGGAAGAAGAGGGAGAGGAGGAAGAGGGAGAAGAGGACGGAGGGGAGGAAGAAGAAGGGGAAGAGGGAGAAGAAGAAAAAGGGGAAGAGGGAGAGGAGGAACAAGAAGTGGAAGAGGGAGAGGGGGAAGAAGAAGAGGGGGAAGAGGATGTGGGAGAGGAGGAAGAAAAAGATGAGGGAGAGGAGGAAGAAGAGGATGAGGGAGAGGAGGAAGAAGGAGAGGAAGAAGAAAAAGCAAAAGGTAAAAGAAAAAATGATAGTAAAAAGCTTCCACAAAAGAGAAGCAAAATCAGGAAGCCAGGGAAGACAGAAAGTACTGCTTTACCAAACAGCTCTAAACAAAAAATGAAGTCCAAACAGCATGTAGCAAATGGTTTACATAATTCAGAACAATTTTGGAACAATGTGCTACCTCATTATTTAACACTAAAGTAGCATAGACTACTGGAGTTGCATTTTAAGCCTATTCAGGAAACTTTGGAAACTATGGCAGATTGATTTTTATTACTTAAAATTTTTTTAAAATGTAGTCAAGATATATTATTATGCATATACTCTAAGTGCCAATTTCTTGAAAAGGACTGAAGAAAATGTTTAGATTTTGGAAGCTTTTATGAGAGAAATCATAAATTGTTGTTACAGTCATTTACACAATCATCTTTATCATGTATGATGCTTACAGATTTTAAAAAATTGCTGAGGAGGCAAAATGTGTTTGCCTGAATTAAATTATAATGTCATGCTGACAACATGAATTATACATTGTAACAGTGTAATCTTCTTTGCCTTTGCATCAGATTTCTTAAGGTAATGCATTAGTTTTAGTTGTGGGATAGCGTACTTGTTAATGTGCCTTATGCGAAAGGAGTGTCAGTAAATCATCAAAGACACATATTTTTAAATTTTGGTATCACTCCATATTCATTCCCCCTACTTTCCTTTTGTTCATATATTGGTAAAATGTTTGAGTACTTACCGTAAATTAAACAAAGGAGAAGTTGCCAAATTTACATGGGTCGGCAGTGGGAGGTAAATAGCAATACAAGCCTGGGTAAATGGTGGCCTGGTCGTTTTTGAAGGCCTTAAGGTTGACTTCTTATTTTGGTATCAGCACGCAGTTATGTGCAAAAAGACAAATACAAGTCTCAGAATCTGGCCTAGATTACATTAGAGTCAGAATGCATCTGTTTAGGGGTAATTTTTGACTATCATATTTGGTGATTAGGCATAATTAAGAATTTGAAAATATACACCTGTAAAACATTATTTACTTGTGTATACTGTGCAATAAACAAAAGATTCAGTATCTGCCTACAAAAGACTAAATTACATTAGTCATCTAACTCTAAGGTCCTCAAGGAGGGGAATATACTTTGTTGCAGTGTGAAAAGTGTACGTGTTTTCAGGATAAGAGCCTAAGCTTCTCCTTGTTGGAGGAGGAGATTTGTGTTTTTCTCTCCTAAAAATCACATCTGTGGTCTCCAAAAAGAGGATGATGTAATAAACCAAGAAGCCGGATGGAATAGTAGAGAAAAGGGCATGAAAGTCTGAATTTTTTTGGGAAAAGACAAAGTATGTCAATACTTCTGGAGTTTCCTTAAAATACACAAACAAATCTTGCAAATTATTTTTGTGACTTTGTAAGACACTGTATTTCTGTTTCAACTATTAGTGGTCAAACTGGCGAAAGAAGGGACAGGGACTTGTCATACAGCATCGTTACTTAAATAGTGTGGGTGGTCTGAGAAATTTTTGTAAACAGATCTCAGCATTGACATTCTCTAGAAAAATAGTCATGTAAATCCTATTTGAAAATGAGGACAGGACAAGAAAGGAATCAAAATGAATAAATGTCATTCAATAAAAATGGTAATGGAATCAACACTTATGTTGAGATTATGAAACGTTTTTAATGTTGTTTTGTAAGATACTGGCATTAAACTATCTTTGACACAATGTCTCCAGAATTTATTTTCTGAAAAGGCTGTGGTAGATTAATAGTTTGCCAGTAGATTCTAGTCCAGTTCAATCCTTCTTACCTCGGTCACCCCTTCCATATACTGCATTTGAAGGTAAAATCACTTTCAGTCACATGCCGTATGCCCTAACTATAAGAAAATGTTAGTCCAGTGACTGTATTTTGTCCCTGTGAAATTTGTTTCAAGCTTTGGGATTTTCTGGAGTACATTGTCTTGACATCAGCATGTATAAGTCTTTGGAAAAGGGTAAGTATCATCATATTCTGATAGAGTGGAATATTTTAACAGTTAAATGCATTTCCCCAGAGAACAGTTCTCTCTAACAATGGAGTCCTCGGTTATTTCGCAGAAGCGCTGCGTTATCACTGAACTGCTGTGAAGGTGTTTACTTTTGAAACTAAGTGGAGCTAAGCTGTGTTATTTTGTCTTTCTTAGGAAAGATTAGGATGTTACTGTGATTAAACTTAGATTAATACTGAAAAGTATTTTTATAGGCCTAAATCTGTGTTTCTTGGATATGACATCTACTTATTTGTTATTCTAAAATTCAGCTTTGGAGAAAACTGTGCTGTGAAAAAAAAATGTATTTCTTATCAAAAACTATTTGCTAGAGAGACGGGAAAAAAGTGAGAGCACTTTGAAGCAAGTGATTTCCAATTCCACATAGGAATGGGTCTTCATTTACTGTTTGGCTGTAGATTTTAATCTAAATCCTTTGGCAAATGGGGACCATTTGTTGTTCCTCTCGTTACATGCATTGATAGCATAAAGCTTTCCAGGAGAGTAAAGGAAGCCAAGTTATGGGCATCTCCTCTTCTTTGTTTTGTCTGGATAAAAATTCATTGACTTGAGAACTGATTTTATATAGTTTTGTGAATCATTCCTGTGGTAGGGGAAAAGCAGAGCATTACTCCAGCACTTCTAAGGGTTTTCCACAGAATCGTTACATAAATTGTACTCTCTGCCAGTGTTTCTGGGCTTTGGGGGGACTTTGGAACTCCATTAGCGTAACGAGTGGAATTTTATTTAGTTTGACTCATACTGGTTTATAAAGTTTGGTACTTGTGGTTTTGTGGAAATTCAGTATGTCCTTGGTATTTATTATGGGATACAAAAAGGTTTATGTGCAGTACTTAAGCAACATGGCAGAAGTATTCCTGAACTAGTTTTTAGTAGAGAAAAAAAACCACCCTGCAATGGAGAGAGAAAACAACAGACAATTGCTTGGACCACAGGTCTATCTAGTCCAATATCTTTTTTCTGCCAGTGGCTACTGGTGAATGCCTGGCAAAAAATACACAAACAGAGCAAACATGCAGTGTTACTTCTCCTGTGTAGTCATTCAGAATACCAAATATATTCAGTATATTCAACAATTTGTGGTTCAGCAGCTGTATCTATTATATTTAATACCATTTTTCTTCTATGAATTTCTTTCAATCAGTTTTTAACCCGTTTAGCATCCAGTACATGTTTTGGCAAACAGTTCTTAGATTACTTTATATGTTGTTTGCAGAAGTAACTCCTTTTTTTCTTCCTTGAATCTGTCTTTTGGTACCTCCATTTGATGTCTCTGTATTCTTGTATTAGAAAAAGGAACATGTATTTCCTCTTCATGATTTATTCCCTCGTGATTGTCACATGCAAAAACTGTTCAGCTATGTGATTTAAATCAAATCAAGATTGAAGTGTTTTATTGATTTATTAATAACAGTTAACCAGCAATCAACCAACTACACATTTAAGATCAACAGTGGCAATACAGCAGTTAATACCACCACTAGACATCCATAAAATGTTAATAAGCACCTGAAAATTTCTAAGCACCTGAAAATTTCTAAGCACCCTTCTGCAGTTAATCTCAGAAGTTTTAATTCCCCCTGCACACTCTCACATACATGTTCACAGAATTACGTAGGCACTACTGCCTTTTATAGCAGGCATGAATTATAAGCACATATCCCATTTTGGGGGGGCAGAGTGCAAGTCTGCTCTTGCCACACAGCTCCTGTTAGAGATGAGCGTGCTCTAGATTATTTTTGAATATGCTGTAGCGCAACTCCTACGCCTGCAAAATTTCAGCAGGTAAATTTTTCCATTATATCTGAAAATACCAAGCTATTTATTCAGGTAATAGTTCTCTTTGCGTAATTGATGCTGAATAACAAAAATATCTTTCTCCAAACTACAGAAAATGTCTGGTTTTCACTCACTGTTTTTTGTTCCTGTGTCTTATCTGGATAGGTGCATGGTTATTCTTCAGAATGGGGCCTTTAGGAATCATGCAGAAAAGGACATTTAGTTTTTGTTTCCATTGCTTTTAGCTTTTTTCCCCTGGCTTTTCTTAGCTTTAGCCACCTTTTTAGATCAATTTTAGCTTACTTTCTCCAAAGATGACACTACCTTCTAGATCTGACTTCTCAGAATATCAGTGTCTTTTATTTTTATTAATTGAATTTGTGGCATGAATCTAGTAATTTAACAAAAGTATTGTTAAATACTCTAAAACAAATGAGAGTGATTAAAGGCAGAGCATCTTTTTTAAGGCAATCTGAGTTTTTTCTTAGTGCATATAGGCTGGATTTATGAACGGTGAACTCACCTGAACTTCTGTGTGTTGTATTTAATTTTATACTGAATATTACGGGAAGCAGAATCAAGCTCAGAAATAACAGGATCTTCAGGCAAAAGAATATTGTCAGATCTGTAAAAAGGCAAAAAGGGGCAAAGTAAATATAAAAGGGCAAATTCTCAATTAATTTCTAAATGTGCAATTCAAATAAATGACAGTGTTTAGTACTGTGGCATTGTGTGAGCGACTGAGCAAATACTTGCTTGCACAAATGGCAAACCTATAGTTTTGTCCTCAGTGAAGTGCTGAGGGTGTTCATGATCTGAAGTCGCTCACGGAGTTGTAATATTTTTATACACTTTTTCATATGTTTTAATGGAGAGAGGAGAGGTTAGCTGTTGCATATTGAAAGGATTTTGGAGAGAGCGCTTTGGCATCAGAAAATTGCACTGCTGAGAGCTAGAGAGGCTTTATTTTTCTATTGCCAAACGAAAAAGCAAGTACACTTAGTCACTGTCCTTTTTAAGGATTTGTGATAGTGCCCATTGCTTCTTTGCTTGGCAACCTCATGCTATAATAATCTAAACAGATATTAATACCGTTATCTCAAAAAAACATACTTAGTTATGAAAATATTTATTATCAGTGCCCTGAAATGTCAAGTGTAAAGATATTTACCGTTCTGGCTTTCATAAATGTCCCAGCATTGAAAAATCAGGCATGACTCTCTTTCTGTTGAGGTGGGCTGCAGGGCAGTCTGCTGGAACGTCCCATGTTCAATGTTACAGGTTTAGAGCTTTATAATTTGTGATGAGTACCCCACCTTTCACACAGAGTTGCATTTGTGGTTTGTGTGAAATGTAAAGTATTTGCAGTTTCATATTGGGAGTGTGAGAGAGAGCTAAACAATAAAATTCTGCTTAGAGCTACCTTTAAACAAAGCCTTTATCTGCACCTATATCTGTAAGGATACAGATCACAGTAGTATTGATGAGTAATATTTCCCACTCCCTGTGTACCAATGATAATAAAAGAGCCTGTGCTGTGCTGTTCAACTGGAAAGTCACCAATAATGACCCATCTAATAGGAGTTTGGATTGTGAGCCACCCTGGCAGAGGCTGGTTTTCTTACAGGAAGTTTAAAATACTTACTTTCATTCTACCCAGCATCTAGCCAAGGCACAAAACGACTCTCAGAATTAGAAACACAGCAGCAGAGCTGCTGCAAAGATTTAATCTCTTTTACTAGGCACTTCATTGTCATCTCTGAGGAGAAAAAGAAGAAAACAAACCTGAATGTGTCCTGTATCAAGAGTACAGAAAGAAGTTAAGCCGTGCTTTAAAGCTGGCCTTCCAGTATCTGGGGTACAACTTTCACAAGTGCCAGCATGACATGGAGAACAATCGTATGGGGAAGCTGGTGGGACTTTTGTTACTAAGTTGGGTGTGCCTTGAAAAATCTACTCGTACAAGATGAGAATGGGTTTAAAGATTAGTGATGGTTGTACAGAAATTGCTGCTTTTATATCAGAGTATTTTGAAATGGGGGATCTTCTCTGAGAGACCCAGTCTTGCAGGCTGTGGAGATTTTAGCAGTAACTCGTGGGGCATCCCATCAGGAAAGTATGGAGAACAGAGAATCTTGAAGAACCTTCCTGCGTGCTGTGGTGTTGCTGGTGAAAATATGTCTTTGCCCATATTTTTTATCTTAAGCACTGAATCATAATCAGCATGATTAAGGCAGGATTTCAACGAAAAGCACAGGATTTTGGAGAGACACACAGTACTCTAAGCTATATGGCACAATAAAAGCAGAAAGTAGTGACTGTTGCCGTTCACTTGCAAATACGTGGGAGCTGTATGACAAACTCCAGACACTAAAACTTTTTAATATAAGAATTTGGAAAAAATGCACAAACTGCCTCCAAGTGTGGGCTAATATTCCCAAGTTAGATTTTCTTTGTGTCTGTTAGCATTAAGAATTCATTTTATGCAGCGTAGTATCTTCCAGAGACACACTAAGTTTTTGAGATAACATCAACATATTCTAATTTGGAGCTGCTCATTATATTTCATCTGTTTTGCTTAAGTACCCAGGAGTTATTTTGGTATGCTATTTCCAAGTGACTGAATATTAAAGGGTATTTATGTTGCTATGTAAAATAGCTCATAAGAGATTATACTTGATGTAAACAGTCTCCAACTTGTTTTATGATTCTTCACAAAACACCTTAAAAATTCTTTCTAGTTTTATAGAGGTTTTTTTTTTTCCTTTTTACCCTGGAAACTGATATTATTTATTTGTTCTCCAAAGAAAGCAAACTTTTTTGAGAGGATAACAGTTTTGCATATGAAAGCTGTAGTACATCTGAGCTATTTTGGATGTTGATTTATCTTGGGGAATAAATAATAAAAATTTGTTCTGAATTGCTGGAGAAAGAGAATCCTTTAGATGACCCTATTTAAATCAGTTTTGTAGTGAATAGTCAAAATCTAAAACAAACCTGAAAGCAGAAATACTGTCTTTTTAGAATGTAGTTTTACAGTAGAATTTTATACACTGTTAGGTAGTTATTTTTACTTAAACAAGAATGCAGAGATATGTCTTTCTCCAGGTACACCTACAGCAGCAAGCTGGCAACCCACAGAATAATTACACCAAAGCCAACTGAAATAATCTTTGAGATAATGCCATCAAAAAAAGGACTGTCTACTACTGTGTAATAAATGTCAGTGTACTTTCTCAGAATGACACCTAAGGTCGTGATTAATATTATTAATTCTCTTAATGCAAAGTATGTGCACTGCCAGCCTGTGACAAAAGTGCACAGATCTGTGGAAACTCCTAGCTCCTTGTGTTTGCCTTTTAGTAAATGAAAAATATTGTGTAGCAAAGTGTTGGCAGAAAAGGACTTAGGAAAACAACAATGAGAAATGAGTCTGCTCGGTTTCTAACAACGTTATTTACAGCTATGTATTCACTGTTTTGTTCCATTTTTCTCAGAGTGACACCATCCTGTTGGAGGATGCAATTGAAGTATCACAAGTACTGTTGTGCTAATTAGTCATGTTCAAGGTAACCAGTGTATCACTGTGTGGGCATCTACTATGAAACATTTTCTCCCATCAAATTTACAAGAAGGCATAACTATCTTTAAAGTTCGATTTTTGCTTGACATGCAGCAATGGAAACTCATGCCTGACATAAAAATTATTTCCAATTGTTTCACTGTCGGCACAGTGTGCCTGAAATTCTGAGTTCAGCATTGCATTAGTATTCCAGGATACTTACATGACAGGAGCAATAAGGGAGTTATAAGCATCACGTAATCCATGTCAAGTGCTCTTGACATAGAATTGTACAATTAGGAAACCAATATAACTTAGTGGAAGTCTAGATGTTAGCTTTTAGACGAGTTATGATGACAGGCTCGGCTTTTTACTGAAAATTCTTTGAGGTGTATTCAGCTGAGTTCTTCTGTTTGTTTCCATCACAATATATAAGGAAAGTCTAGTTTGGCTTGTTGACTGCCTTACAGCTTGTAATTGAAAGAATAAGCTGTTAAATCTCTCATTTGAGTGCTTAGGTCTTTGAATTTTGTCAGTCATCAAACTGGACAGCTCTTTCATTAGTAATCATTAAAGTGAAAGATAGTTCTCTAAAGTACCTAAGAACTTTTCTATGTTAATAGCTACAAAATGAAAGCCCAGTTCAAATTCCTGATGAGAAATGCTAGTGCTATGTGGATTTTCAGATGTTAAGCTTTCACTGTAACAGCTAAGTAAGAAACTACAAGGTATGTGTCTTGGCTTTACTAAGAGTTTTGTTGGGCAGTATTTCTCGTCACTTCACATCAGATGACATCATGACATGATCAGTATCAACAAAATGTTACATGCCTACCCATCCATTTATCTTCAATCCACAAAGGGTAAACAGAGCTATTTTTTTTTTTCTGTCATCTGCATGTAAAATCATGGTTAATATTGTTACTTTAAATGCTGTTTTAGAAAAATGTTAACACAGTGCATTTTCACAGCCTGGACAATTCAGGAGTGACATTGATGTGCGCTAGTATTTTGGAGAGCAAAATGATAGCAAGTGGGGGCTGTGATTCCTCTACCTAGTCCTCTTCAGTCCTGCATCAGAAAAGAAGGATGGTCTGTAGAAAAGTATTTTGTAGTTGTCTTTCCCAGTGATCTACAAAGGGAGCATTGTTCAGTCCCATGTGACAGCATTATGCCCATTGACCAACCTCTTTAGACCTGATACCCATTTACTAAGAGTCTTCTGCTTCATAGTGAAACTGCTACTAGGTATGTGTTCCATTCAGTTATTGTATAGGCATGTAAGAGAGCCATGGCATGCTTTGGGGCATCTAACGGTAATGGCCTGGACAGGTAATAGGAGAAATCTGTTCCTTAAATGGTTAAAAACTCTGCTAAGCAATTACAGAATCACAGAATCACAAGGGTTGGAAGAGACCTCTGGAGATCATCTAGTCCAACCCCCTGCCAGAGCAGGGTCACCTACAGCAGGTCGCACAGGACGGCGTCCAGGCGGGTTTTGAATGTCTCCAGAGTCAGAGACTCCACCACCTCTCCAGTCAGCCTGTTCCAGTGCTCTGCTACCCTCAAAGTAAAGAAGTTCCTCCTCATGTTTAGACGGAACTTCCTATGTTCAAGTCTGTGCCCATTACCTCTTGTCCTATCACTGGGCACCACTGCAAAAAGACTGGTGCCATCCTCCCGGCACCCTCCCTTTAACTATTTATAGGCATTGATGAGATCTCCCCTCAGCCTTCTCTTCTCCAGACTAAAAAGACCCAGTTCCCTCAGCCTTTCCTCAGAAGAAAGATGTTACAGCCCCCTAATCATCTGTGTCGCCCTCTGCTGTACCCTCTGCAGCAGTTCCCTGTCCCTCTTGAACTGGGGAGCCCAGAACTGGACACAGTACTTCAGGTGCGGCCTCACCAGGGCAGAGTAGAGGGGGAGGCTGGTTTATGGCTGTTTGGCAGAACAACACCAAGGAAGAACAAGTAGCTACCTACCGCATTCTCAGCTCTCTTTAGTAATTTTCTCTGTGGATTTTTAACAGTTTCCAGGGCAACTAGAAACAGAAATACCTTTTCTGTAAACTAGAGCTTCCCAGAACTCTTCATTTCCAAGTGGTACACATAGTAATTACAGATTTCTCTTCATCACTGAATTTTCACCAGATTTTTAAAAGATCTGCAACTAAATTTGTCTCATCAGTGGTTTTGAGATTTTCTTTCCTAGAAACATAAAATGGTGGTGGCAAACATAAAATATTTTGACTTCTTGAGAAGGCTTGGAAAGATACCATAAGCATTCCCTTCTGAAATTATATGATGAACAGCCCGTCTACCAGAGCTCAATTTCCATAAAGTATGCAGGAGGAATCCACAACGGAACAGTTAAGGCAATATAGAGAAACGTAGGTCGCAGCTGTCATTTGAGCAAGGTCTACCATGAGCCATGTCTGCAGTCTTCAGTGGGACTGTCTTTCAGCCAGAGCATGACACCAGGTGAGACAACAGCATGTAACAGAGTGAAATTTTTTCCCCTCTCTCCTGTAGACATAAGACCACATTTTTCTAGAGCGTTCAGAAAAGAAATGTCTTTATTCTGTATTAATCTGCCAAAAAAAGCCAGCTGCAGCCATTTTAGCATAAGACAGTTATACCCACTGAGTTACACCCACTGAAGCAATACTTTTGCCAAAACCATAAGGTCATATGTCCCCTAAAGCTTGGATACAGCAAATTTATCCTTAAGAATGTCTTCTTACGAAGGTCTAGGTTTACAGGAAAACCAATGTAAATGCATGCAAAAAATTAAGCAAACAAAACAGTTATACAAAGTCTGTATAGTCTGTTAAGTCTGCAAGGTCATCTTTTCAAGACTGATGTTCCACTGTACTGATTTATTATACTAGAGGTACAAAATGTTTAAGGTTGTTTCATAGTACTGACCACCTTTTTGACCTTGAAGAAACTGGAACTTCAGGCTTAAATGAAAACCATTTCAAATATTTTACTTTTATGTTCTTTACTACTTTTGACTTTCTGTGTGTGACCTTGGCCAAGTCCACTTCTGTGTGTCTCAACTTTAGAGATGAAACTATTGAAGTTATTCTTACAGCATTATCTTTCTATGAATAGAGAATTTAAAGTGGAATAAGAAAATAAACCTCCTAAAGCATAGTGAAAGAGAATAATGAAGAGATTATACATATATAATATATACATATAGCATAATATAATATATATGTATAATATGCATATAATCCATATACACATATACATATATATATTTGCTTTAATTAGTAGCCTGGCGTTCTTCAGAGATTATTTTTAATGGCCAGATGATTAATCTTTTAAAGTAAAAAGAGTATCTGTAGTATGACATTCTCATCTCTCCACTACTATTGGTAAAAACTCTCCAAATCATGCCTATACATGGACAAGTGGAAGTGACAGTAATAAAACTGTGCTATCAGAGTTATTATTCAACATGGGTTATTTTAGAAGTTGAACAGATAAGGTGACAGCCAGAGACACCTGTGCCAAACTGTAAATATGGTAAATGGGAATGTGGTCAGTCTGCGCAGCTGTTCAATTTAACAACAGTAGTTGTTGTCTTTGGGGTGAAATGAGTGTCTCTCAGCTCCATCGATTTTTTAATGAGAAGCATGGCTCAGTTGCCTAAACAAACACATCTAGTGTGATTTTACGTGTTGTGGGGTGTCCTGCATGGCTGTGAGTTGGGGTCCAGAATGATGCAGGTCACCGTAAGCGCCATGTAAGGATGTCTCAGATTCCTAGGATGAGTGTTGGTTATCAAAGGAATTCCACTAAAGATCTCTGTTAACTACAATGGCAGCTTAGATTCTGTCTCCTTTGTAGACTCCTGCATTTAGGTATCTTCTTTTAGGCTAATAGGAAACGTTGGCTTTATGATAGACTCCAAACCTGATACATAAGTTCACTGTGAGCAGAACCTGTGGAGCAGTACGGTAGAAGTTCAGCCATTATGCAGCTGTAAAAGAGCAGTGATTTTTGTAGGCATGGGAGTTGTACGTGAGTCTTGCAGGTTCTGTGAGGCTACTGTAGGATCTTGGTGTACAGTTTCTGAAATACTATAGGTATGTTGATACCAGTGATACCACACTGATTGTGCTCTGCTTTTTTATTCGAGTATGCTAAATGTGTCCACCTGATTCTGCTTACCACATCACAGCCAAATTCTAGAATGCTGACAGTAATTTTGAACTTTGTTAAAATGTTTTATTATTAATGCTATTCTAAGTCCCACTGATCCATGCTGGCTCTATAAAGAAGCTGAAAAAAGGTCTTTTTTAATGTTATTCTGTGACGACTTTCCTAACCATTTGGAGCATTTAGTTCTGATGAGATTTTAATCAAATTTACAAAAAAAGGTGTTCTTCCTATCTTTTTTTTAATTTAGCCCTAGACTGTGCTTCTAGGAAGTATTTATAAACAGCAAGTTCTGGTTTTCTTGGTTACTTTCAGTAGATTTAACTGCCAGCTTAATGAGAATTAAAGACTGCTGCTCCTCATTAGACACCTTATTATCTGTGCAGGAGAAATTGTTTTGAAAGAAAATAAGCTTTGCATTTCTTAAATTATGTTTTGAATATTTAGATGAGGAGGAAAACAGTTGTCGGTCAATAGAAAGCTGGAGATCAAGTGTGCCTAGAGATGAGGCTAGAAGTATAGGTCATTTCTGAGATTGGATTTTGTAACTGAAGAGGTGAGGATTGGAAGAAGAGCTTTTTGCATATCAGTCTGACTTTGGGACTGATTTTCATGTGAATATGTCATGATTCTTTACTATGTAATTAGGAGAAGTTCCTCCCTCAGAACTCAAATCCTAACTACTTTTATTGTTCACACTTTATGGAACATCAGTATTCTTGTTGTTAACTGCTTGACCAGTATCTCCATATCAGCAGAACCAGAGGTACTTACATGTGCTTATAAAGTGGAATAAACATTTTCAGTAGTTCAAAGCTGGACTAAACTCTTCTTTCACATTTAGCTGTCTTTACACATTTTGCTGTGTTTTGTAGATCCATGTTCCATAGTGCATACATGCCCTACTAATCTTAAATTTCTTCCAGTGTAAAATGGCTAGGTTGAATCCCTTCCATAGGCCATAACTATGCTAACTATCTGCGAAGACTGTTTTAATTTTGAAGTAAGCAAAAATAGAGAATTCTGGCTTTCTCACAGATGTCTAAGTAATTCCATGTCAATCTGATACTCCTCTGGAAGACTGAGTGTCAGTATTTTATCCAGTGGAGCTTTTTTTACAGTTTTTACAAATCAAAATCCTGTGCACATGTTATCTCTAAACACTTCTGTAGAGTGTGTTGGACTGTACCCATAGTGGTACCATTCAAGTCTACAGATTAACTCTACCAATGATAAATAACACCACTTCCAAAGGAGTTTAGATGACAACATTTTCAGTTTTTAATGTGCATTATTCCTCAGATATACTGATATGTAAGAAGCAATCTTTGCTCAGCTCCTAGAAAGGTGGAAGAATTATTAGTTCTTGCTTTCCATCGTAGATGCTGGAATATATCATAGAAGAGTCAAGTTTGTAAAGAGTTTGTCACGTTTAGCTTCATAATCAATCTTCTCACTAAAACAAAAAACCAATCAAGAACGTTTCCAAAAAACAATCGGACCCTTCTGAAACCTGCTGTCATTTTCCTCCTACCTGTTGGAAAGGCCAGGAGACAGGATTCTTACGGTGGTTGTGCTTGTTCTCAGAATGACCTTCCACTGTGCGGAGCCCCCAGGACATGAGAGTGGGATCGCCACTGGGAATCTTGGTGCACTGCTGCCGGGAACCTGCGCAACAGTGTGCCGGGGCACACGGCCAGGCGGTTAATATGAAACGGTGTGCTCTACCCTGCACAGTATTGTGTGTGTTGGCACTGCTGCTCGGTCTGCTTGCTGTGTGAGAAGAAATGATCTCACCCAAATGTTTTGCACTTAGGTTTCTTTTGTAAGAGTTGAAAGCAGATTGCCTTTTTCACTGTTTGCAGTGAAATTCGAAGTTACAGAGCCCGACTGGACAGGTGACTGGAAGAAGCCTCAGTTAAGGAAATACTGGGAGATATCTGTCGGGAGGAGGTCTTCTTCCCAGTCGTGTGAGCTGAAGTGTTCATCTGTTGCAAAATGCTGGCTGTTTGGATCACCATTGTGCTATGCTAAAAACGTGACTTTCTGCCCATGGCATGTGCTGATGTCTGTTTTTATTTAATTCTTAACATTTCTAGAGCTGGCATAGGTAGCTGGCAATGTAACGTACTACCAGGGTACCCTCAGTTTCCCAGGTGCTCTCTGTAGCGTCAGCGTGGGGTTAATGTGTATCCTGAACTCCGTGCGGGATTCATCTGTGCCGCTGGCCCATTTCACAGCGATTCTCAGAACATGGCGTGTGCTGCACAGATACTAGACACTGTGGAGAACTCCCACTAACTCTGCTGGACACGCTGGTATGCGCAGTGAGGCTTTTTATCCAAAGTTTAAGAATGTGGTCTCTGAAGCTGCGAAGGGCAGCAGACAAGCCTGTGGACAATGGGGCAAAAGATAACAATGAACGTGGTACAAGCTGAATATCCATGGTATCGTTGTGATTCTTAATTCCAGGTGTGCTTAAAGGGGTGGAAAGCTTCTAAGTAAGGTCCAAAAGTACCTTGCTACGCAGTTAACTCACCCAGAGGAGTACAGGCCAGGAAACAACTAACCTATTAAGCTTTTGCGTACCTCCAACATTCTTGGCTAAGCAGCCTTGTGTTCCAGCCTCTAGAAACATTAGCTAATGGTCTCCTCCCGACTAACAAGTTACCTTCGGATGAGCATGAAGACAGTCATTACAGACACAACAAGCAAAAATTCAAAAAAGTAAGAGGGAGTAAGGAAGACATTGACAAAAGATAGGAGACAGCATTTGGACCCGCATATACAAAGGTGTTCAGAATAAGACCCATTCCTCTAACACACTTTCAAAAGAGCATGCAGATTGCTTGCACCAGTTCCCATCATGACCTAGGCTGCAGTGGAACACAAGTGTTTGTCGTTCAGGTTTCTTTAACATAAAATACTGGTTCGGTACCTATATTTCCATCAGTCATAGAAGAAAAGCATCTGAATGCAAAGATGTAATAGTATATGTGGGCACTCTGACGCAATGATAAGTGTTCACTTGATTTGACATCAGAGTCCATCTTGGACTTGGTTTAGGCCCTTATATTTCTGCAATGGGAGGGAGAATGTTTCTGTTTAAAATACTGTATTTCATGCTGTTATAAATACAGAAATGGCATAGCAATGGTAATCTGATTGAATGGAGTAATAAGGATGTAATTGGTTCTGTTTTCTACACATTTTTACAAAAACGTGCACTTTTAAAAGTTTATTTTATAATACCCCTGGCTATTTTATTTTACTATATTGAAGTTTTAACCTAGGCTGAAACCAACTTAAATTCACATTATAGTGTTTCTATTGAATCAGATGAATCAGAACATTGTATATGGTATTATTTTATTAATTTTCTTGGGGAATAGATTTTAATGATTTTTTTTCAGTGTTGGAATTACTACTGCTTTGTGTTACTTATGCATATTTCAAACATTTAAAATAAGTATTTTGTTTCCAAAACCAATTTTGTTTTCATTGTTTTTCCATTAAGGAAAAAAAACATAAAAGTCAGCTGCACTCCTAATGTTCACTAGAGGTCTGGCTTTTTAAAATCTGTTAAAATTAGCAAACCTCGAAGGAGGGCTCCTATCTTTGTCCTTACTCTATCTACTCCTTGGAATATTTTCTTTTGAGTTTTCTTGTTCTTAGTCAAATTATGATGTATGATTAGCTGGTGTAGCATGAGGACCATGATATCATTGTACAGCATGAGTTTCAAAATTATGTTTTGGCCGTTTTGTCAAAGGATCAAAAATTGTCTGGAGATGAAGAGATAGATGATGATGACGACGATGATGATGATGAAGAAGAAGAAGAAGAAACAGAAGAAGAAGAAAAAGAGGAAGCAGAAGGAGAAGAAGCAGGAGGAGGAGGGGAAGGAACAGAGAAAGAAGAGGAAATACAGGAAAAATATGAAAAAGAGAAACATAGTAAAACACATGAGGGAGAGAAAAGCAGTGTGGAAACTGCAGAGGTAAAAGCATTTAGTCCTATTAAGTTATTGGTCTCTGAAAGAATTTGGTTCTACAACTTATATTAGTTGGAATATATTGGAAATGCAAAGTTATTGTTTGAGCTGGTTTTGGTAGAGGGAGGAGCAAATATGTAGGTGTTAATAGTTAGAAATTTTATTTTTTTAACAAGTTTGAATGTAGAGATTTCATTGTTTTGTCTCTCTATAGACAGAAGAGACTACTCAGAAAGAGACCATCATTCAGCAGGGTAAGAATACAATTCCTAAGAACTGGACCATTACGGACATTCTAAAAAAAATAAAACACTTCAAAAGATATTCTAAACAATCTCCGTTATAAAAGTACTGAACAATATAGTTATGTCTTGGAGGAAGTCCACGAGAAGGACTTTCTCTTAGCAGGACTATATCTTACTTGCTAAGAGCAGTTCTAGTTCTGCGGTGACAAAGTAATGGTAATTGTATTATCTTTCAAGCAACTTCTTTAGGTGCCGTGTTTCTTCACTTCAACAGAGAAGCTTGTCAATAGTGTTTCTCGTCTCTCTCAGCTGACATTTCCTCATTACATTCACAAACAGGTTATTTTAGGTGAAATGTGGTAATTACTGAACACTGTTCAGAAATGCTGAAGATGTAAGTCTGGCTGTTGCTTGTAGTTTTGATGACAGTTTGAGTGAACTGTCCTTTAGAAAAGCTGGGGAGCATGAAGTTGGGTGCCCTACATGCAAAATAAGTCAAAAATACTTCTTCTATTTTAGAAATTCTGGAATAATATATAATTGTTCTTTTGAAGGAAAATAACAAATGTGGTATAGAAAAGACCACTGCCTTAATAATGAAGAAGCTATGCCATTTATTTTAAACATTATAATGGAAATAGCTTGTCCAGAATGGATGCTTAAATATTTTTCCATCATACAGTGATCTGGAAGTTTTGATATTTAGTTCTAAATTTATATCATTCACACAGGGAGTATAGGAAAATTTAAACACAGGAACATCAACTCAGATGGAAAGTTTTTCCTTTCCCAGAATTGTTTCTATGGAATAAAATTCATGCTGAACCATAACTCCTGCCCTAAAAGTCAGCTTTTCCAAATTAGAATATACTTTCAAAATCAGTGTGCAAGACATTGTCTTCTGTCAGCAAGAGGAAACTATGAGCGTCAAGTCAAAACATTTTATGCAATGTCACTGCCATAAGTGTTCTGCTCTTGAAAATCAAGCACCTGGAGAATAAGGGCATTATGTAGAGAGGTTAAAAAAATAAAAACATTCTTGTCAGGCTGGGCATCAAACTGAACTGAATATTCCGATTGCCTTTTTTTAAGATCCACATTTTATTTAGTGACTTTTACTTAAAAATTAATTTGAAGAACAGTTTTTTCTGCTTTTCATTTGCAAGAATCAGAAAGAAGTTAATATAAAGGTTTATATTACTGTAGAGAAAGAAAGCACTGACAATCACGCTGTGAACAGTTCTTCAGAGAACACTGATGACCAAATAACTGGAGGAATCATTGGGAGAAAAAAGGTACATGGCCTGATTTTTCCTTGTAGTTTTACTAGTGACCAAGGCGGCAGTGGGCAGTTACCAAGCTGAAGCAAATACCCCAATTTACCTGATCTGCGTGAACAATTAAATTGCTGAGCAACCTGTTCCTTCTGTTTAAGATTTGATTTTATTTTGTGGTAAAATAACTTAGAATTGTCCAAATAATTGCTCTATTAAAATAAATCATAGTACTTCTGTCAGTAGAAATGAGGTAAAGCCCGTTATCACCTGTTCATGTATAGCATGCCCATAAAAGCCAGGTTGTTAATCACATCAGATTTTGGTGAGGTGAAAACTTAGGACTTGATTCCTATGAGAAGTTATCTAAAAATATTTCCCACCATATTTCTCTCTGAAAGCAGCAGCTAAGCTAGTTGACCTTGTACATATTTCCAACATGCACTGATTTAAAGAGTGGATTTTTATATATATCTGTATATATATCTATATCTGCATGTTGAGGAGTAGCTTATGTGGAATTTCTTACAGGTTTAGGACCCAAAGGCTTCTGCAGAGACTGGCTGCTGTTTCCTGTTGAACAATGACCTTAAGTGCCAATTAACTTCAAGCACGTGTGTAGTCTCACTGACATAAAAACACATTGTCATTATCTTTAATGGGACTACCCACATGTGTATAATGAAGTTACTGCTCTGGGGCTTTGCAGATCTGAGCCTGTATTTTTGGACCTTGCCTCAAACTCTTGTTTGAAAGAAACACAGATAATTTTGCACCACTTGCAGTGTTTTGTACAAACTGTACAGTGTGTAATTTGACAAAATACAATCATTTTAACTTCTCTGATTCATTTGTGCTATTTTGACACATTTCAAATATTGCAGCAGAATGTTTTTCCTTAACATTTTTTAAAGAGTCATTTTGTTTTGAAAAATGATTTATTTTACCAAGGAGAGATTTGCAACCTAAATTGACCTTGGTATATACAAAAGGCTTTGTGGTTTTTTTAACCTTGAATTCACAGCTAACTGTTTTGAGCATATTATTTACCTGTTTTTTACTTCAGTTTTCCCTGTTTAAGCGAAAGCCACTTGCAAGTCAGAAGAATCTATGTAGCGGAAACGAAGATAGATCTGGAAAGCCATTACAGAGTGAACAAGAAAAAGAAAAGGAAGATTTATCTGGTGAGGACAGTAAAGATGAAAACCAGAATCACACATTGGAGAATTCCAGGGAAACTGTGACTAACCAGGACAGAAGGATGAAATCTTCTACTTGTATATTACTGTAACACTGTTATAGTATGTAAGAATGTGACAGTCTTAAAGCACATAGTGCATTTTTTACTTGAAAACAGTTATGAATCACTAGAGATGTTAATGGTTGCTTTTTGATGGATTTGATTGCTGTGATTTTAAACATGCAGACCATTTTCCTGATATTTATTGGTAATTTTAATAGTTGCAGTTGATATGCTTATCAGCATCTTGCTGGAGTTCTGTGGCCTTAACTGTTAGTGTTGTAAAACAAAATCTATTTTTTTATGTGAAAAGTTGAATACAGGCATTTCATGGTTTTTGCTAAATAATTTTACTCTGTTTCAATCTACAGAGTACCACTTTCAGTATGATATTCTTGCAAAATTATAGTATTTGATGTAAGATATTATTTGGTTTACCAAACTAGGTAAGAATATTGAAGTTCACATTTTAAAGAGGGTACTCAGTTACTTAGAAATACGTATTCATCTTTCCGTTTTGACTTAGAAAGATAGCAATAAAACTTTCAAGTTAACATGTAGGCCATTATTGAGGAAGTTACTTAAGTACGTGCCTAATTTCATACATGGCAGCAGTCCCATGGGAAGCAGTACCTGAGAGTAGTGTAAGAATATAAGTAAGTGTCCCGCCAAACTGGGCCTTGGAGAAACCTTTCCTTTCTGAGAGACGCTGAACACCTTCACTCCTGCTGAAACCGGCGTAAGCCGACGGGACTCTCTCCCCACAGAATCAGGCCCAGTAAAAACTGGCCATCTTCACTGCTGTTTCAGTTGGACTCTAATCCTGTATTCTTTGAACATCCATACCGTAATGAGTCTCTAGTGAAGCTTTTCTTACAGGAAAATAATGTAACTGGAGTTACTATGGAATACATTGGTATGACAAACAGATCATTATGTGCTAAATATGCATGTTTTTTCTCAGGCAACCTAGTTTTTTGTCAGATGGAAACTGAGCAGCAGGAGTACTGAATCTCATTACTGGTATGGATGAGCAGAATGTTTGGTTTTTTAATTAGTCCAAGAAGCAGGAGTAATAAACCCATTATTCTAATTACCAGCATTCCCTCTAAATAAAATTTGATTTCTGAACATTTAGTCCAGATCAATAAGAAATACAGCCCTCACCATGATGAATCTGATCCAGGGTCTATGTTTGCCCCCAAACTAAAAACTAAGCAGACTAGATTATGCTTAGTTTTTATGAATATACACAAGCTCTAGCATAAATACAAAATAAAGAATTATTTCTAAACTGAGTACTTTTCAGAATACTTTACAAGTGACAGATGATTTTTGTAGAAAACCTAGGAAAATGTAATTTAATTTCACTGGCATATGAACGTATTTTAATATGCCTTTGGCCATACTTCGCCTTGGGATTATCAGTTTTTCCTACTTTCAGAGTTGCTTAAATTTTATGTGATACAGTCAGAAGTGTCTGGAGTAGTTTTTGACCTAGAAGTTGATTGAGCTGAACGCTTTGTTCCTAGAAGTACGGCAGGTGCCTAGATTTTTTCACGGGGCCTCCTCTGTGCTGCAGTAGGCATCATACTAACAACCTGGATGCTTGGGTCATCCTTTGCCAGAGTTAATTAAGATCCTTTTGCTTCTGTTATTTTTCTTTGGGCTGCTCTTGAGTTCTGCAATGAACCTTATATAAGCAATTTTTTTTCTGCCAGTGTGCATTATATTTGCATATTTACTTGTTTTCCTGAATGCACATGTGGTTTCTGTTCTACTTGGATACTGTTGTGAATAGTAAAGAAGTGGAAAAGGAGAAATAAAGTAAATAGTGCCCTCGTTAATTTAAATAAGTTTTAATTATTTTTTAAGGGAAATCAGTCACAGAAATTGTTACCATAAGGACAATTTCTTTTTTTAAAATGTGAACTAATTTAGTGAAAAATATTACTTTAAAGAGGGAATTATCCTTAAAACTAATGCTACAGAAGTTTATGTAATGGATTCTGAACTGATGTACACCAAAGCAGTTTCAGGGACTTTTACATTTATCTTGTCCATACACTTTACTTAGAAGAAGCAGGAAGGAATTAATCTGTTCAGATGTCTTTTATACATGTCTTCCTCGGCAATAAAAAAGATTAAAAAAATAAAACAAGTTACATGTACATGTGTATTAATTTAAAGTGGTTTGGTTGTTTGGTTTTTTTTACAGGTTCACAATCCTGATGATAAAAATGTCAGGGGGTTTTATTACTGAGCGGCTTTCATCAACTGATGAGTAGGAAGAAGTTGTAGAAACAGTTATAACACAGTTTTATCTGTTTTTTCTTACTTTCCCAAAGATAACTGTATCAACTTAAATCTTTACTTCTAGATTTCACAGCCCTGTCGTGCAACTGAGATTGTGCTTTAGCATTGCTGGTTTTCTAAAATTTCACCATCGAACCTACCACTAGATGGAGTTTGTGCTCTTCGAAGGTGTAACCGTCTCATCCCACCCCGACTCCGGAGCCAGAAATTTTCCTTCCCCTGGCCCCTGAAAAGCAGTTAAAGATACTCAGTCTGTATCAAATTTTCTGATTCAAAATTCTCTGAAAACTTTATGTTTTCTGGCATATCGCTTTTGGCCTTAAGTACTCTGGTACCTTGACATGTTTCTATGGTATATTTTTAGAGTTTTAGACTGTGTATTTGTAAAAATATAAAGAGAGAAAAATACAATTACTCATGTATTTCTCAATGTAGATGTTCAGTGGTCAAATTCTGACACATAAATGTAAGTCTAGGTATACATGTTTGATCCAAAAAGAAGTGCTATTAGTGCATCTTGCAGACATATATACGGATATGCACTGATACATATATATGTGTGTATATATACACAAAGATATATATAGACATATGTGTGTGTGTGTGTGTGTGTATATGAATGATCAAACGTGTACCTGACTTCCTGAAATTTCCATTTCATCCATATATTTACATAGGCATATTCACTGATTTCCGGGAAGCACAGGATTCATTTATGCAGCTACCGTTCCTATGCGAGTTTGTGGTGATTGAAGTAGAAAAGGAGAGAACATGCTGTTTAAGCAGTATTTTATGTACCCAAAGATAACAATAATATTGTATCAAATGAACTTTGTGCAACTTTTTCCTTTTTCTTCCAGGAAATAGTTGTATAATATGCAAACTACGTCCAATCTTTGTCCCTGGGGAAGATTTTAAGTCATGCTGTTGACATTAGCTGAAGTAAATTGAACTAATATCACAATGGTAAACCACTGTAAGTCCTGATAATCATGTATACACAAGCTAATCTTACATGACTATTGATAAACTAAGTACGGTTCATTTAAAATGTACTCGGGAATAAGAGGTGAACTTGTCTAGCTTTTGAAAACTGGCTTTTGACATCTAGCATTTTTGAGATTTACTTAGTGTATCAGAAATGCTTTCTTGCACATGAAGCCTATTCTGTGCTCAATTTCTGGTGAAATTGCTGGCCAGGCTCCTTGCTGACCCAGAAGGGGTAGTTCTTAAAGCAACACGGTTACACTACTACTAGCCATACCCCTATCACTACTCTCCACATCTAATACCCCCAGGTGAAGGAGTAACACTTCACTCAGATTTATGACATGTACCTAGCAGCATGGATGCTGAACAACACAGAAAAAAAGAAATGTTCCAAAAATACCTGAATTAGCAGTAGAGAGGAAATCTATTTAAGTTAGCTATTAAAATCCAATATTGAACACATAAAAATACCCAAATGTTGTATAGGAAAATAATAACCATTTACTGCATCCTTGGAATATTTTCTCCCTTTAAAATATAAATAAACTACCTCTAAATCCCCTCTGAGTGTTTTTAAGAGCTATATTATTTATGCTATTCACTGCTTACAAGGGTTTACAACATTTTCACACCCTGTTATGTCTAAATTTCTTTTAGAACTTGGTGTCCTTGTTAAGCGTGATGAGGCCACTATCAGTGGTGAGAACTGGAGAAATTCATGCTTTGGTAGTAGGTCTGCTTTGCTCAATACCTCATACTGATGAGGTCTCAAACTTCACACCTATTTACCTTCTAAGACTGTGTTGGAATTACATTTAAATCTCACTATATAATTAGCAGTCTCTTTTTTGGGACCAGATAGTAATGACTTAACGAAAACATTGCAAAATCTAAATCTGGCTAAACTGTTGTTCTTTTATTTGTACACAAAGAAATCTTTCATTTTCAAGACCATTCATTTGATGTTGAAACAGTTCAGACACAGCTGTTTCCAATCACACTCATCAAAAGCTGAAGTGATATTAATAGTTAGAATTTTAAGAGATGTTAACAGCTTTAAAAAAATTCAAAATACAGAGATTTCGTTCTTCAGTATATCTATTAAGCATTAAACCATGTATCTGCTGATGTCCCACATACTATTCTTAAAAATATTTATGCATCATTCCGAATCTAACTGAGAATGCAATATTTCCTCCTCTGCAAAATTTCTGTTTTGCTGGCTCCCTACGACACTCTGTGAGTAGGACACATGCACCCCGCCAGATGGAAGGGGGAAAAGGCAACTGGTGTTCTTGAAGACTTGCTACGTATGTATACTATGTATATGCTATGTATGTGCCTGACCCAGACTTCATGTTGAAATTTTCCATAGCAAGGTTTTTGGTAGTGGAGAAATTGAGGGAAAGTTAGTCTAGCCATCTCCTTTATGCCATTGCTGGAAGGGAGGGCATGGGGACACGATTAACTGGGAAGACCCAAGGAGACTTCTTCAGATCACTGATGTAGGGAGCACGTAAGTGCTCAGGGATGGAACACACAGGCAGAGAGTGCTGCCCTGAAGAACATTTCATTTCCCTAAATTATGTTATTTCTACATCCAGGGCAGTATATTCTTTTGTCAAGGAGTGTGCCATTAAGGCTTAGGTGTGACCTAAGAAAGAAAATTATTAGGATATAACTTCAGGTTATTACTTCACACAAGAAACTATTTGATCATTATCTCTAAGCTTATAGAACAAGAATTTCCATTGGTCTGCATCCTTCTGACACTTTTAGCCGGTGATGCCTTCTTGTCGACTGGCCTCTAGTGTTTCTTTCCTGCCTGTCATCTTAGGAAAACCAGCTTTCTATTAGAAAACACTTAAAAATGCAAAATGAGCAAAGTCTCTTCGACAGTCATGCTCTCTGCAGCAGAGACACCTTTTGAAAACGGCATTGAGTGAAGCATCTGGCATGAACTGAAGCACGTGTGCGGGCAGTGGGGTTTCACAGCCATGTGCTGCCAGCAGCAGCGAGGTAAGATGGAGGGATTTTGTCTCTCCTTCCCCAGACACTGCTCTGCGTGACACACGTCCACCTGCCTCTTTCTGACCATGTCTTCCCCTGACTCTTTTTTGCCTTTTTTCCTCTCGGCGCCTCCAGTTCCTCACCGCAGCAGTGCCTGCAGCAGAGCTGCTCTTGCTGCCTGTTATTTCCGCAGCTCAGTCCCAGTCTTGGCTGCCGTTTGTCTCCCACTCCTGGACTCTTTGTCAGAGCTTCAGAAACATCCCAACGCTGGAGTGCACCCCACCAGCCTGCAAGCGCCCAGAATGCCCCCAGAGAGGGATGCTAAGAGGGACCAGCATCCTCGCAAAGTTCATAGGCAACACACTGACATCCCGAGAGGAAAAACTGGCCCTAGGAGCTGGCAGTGACAAGCCGCTGGAAGGAGGGTCTGGTAACACCAAACATTGAGCAACAAGTAAGTTGCTGTCACTAAACATCATAAGAAAATAATTCATAAACTACAAGAACTGTAAGAATTGTTCAGAAGAATTGCATTTGGTTTTTTCTCATTATTATTTTAGGACTGTCTCTATTTCTGCAGCTATTTGCACGAGTAACTTGAAGTGTTAGAGCATTCTCGTACAGTGAGGCTATTCACTGGGCTAAAAAACACGGTGTAGTTTGGATTGGGCCCCCAGTTTGTCATCCTCTTATCATGACTAATTGAATCTTAGCTGGGGCTTCCAAAACTTTATTACACACAGCTGGGTTATTGGGTTGCGGGTTTTGGGTTGGGGTTTTTTTTTTTCCTTATCATTCTTTTCCTATTTGGAGAAAAATGATTAAATTGTTAAACACTATTAGAAATTAATTTCTCCCCTCCCTCAAAGGCTGTGTTTTTATTATCACTGTAACTGTAGTTGAGTTAAAGCTATTCTGGTCTAGAATAATAAAATTATACTTCTGAACTGCTATTAAAAAACCCATTAAATTATGTGCTTAAATTAACTCCTTGGCATAATAAGAATATAGCTTCAAGTCTCCATGAGCACTTAACTTTGCTTTGGGTCTTATTTATTCAACTAAGACATTCTCACGCACTTTCATCCTGTTCTGTCACTTAATTTCAGTTTTGAAAGTTTTCTTTATTTAATCTGGGACTGCATTTCATTTACCTCTGAACAGTCAAAACCTGTGAATCTCCAACGAAAAGCACACTGGTTATTTCTTGTGTAATGCCAGTAGTGCCTGGAACTCCAAATAACCACAAGCTTAAATATCTGGAATTTTTTCTATGGAAATTGAAAGCTGAACTGTGAGGTAAAAATGACCAGGACTATGCTTTCAGATTCAATAAACGTGACATTGGTTTAATTACTAGTTCCAAATGCTTTCTCCTATTAAAAGGTCCCTTAAGAAAACTACTTTACCAAAATCTAATTTGTGTTACAAATTCAAAAAAAGGTTTTTAAAGATGCCTTGAACTTGTCTTTTGGATGGTTTGACATAGCTGTCATTCTGACAAAGACGTCGAATACGGGTGACGTTGCACAGAGACACTCCAGCGCCCGCTTGCCGCTGAATGAAGGCACGCCTCAGTGCTGGCGTGTTTACGAGACTGATTTCCAACAGCCCATGAAGGACACATCCACACTGCTGGTTACGCTCCCGCTTGCATCTCAGTTTGAGCTGTAACTTCCAGACTATGCAAACTCTTCAATCTCTTGCCTTTCTCAGGGCAGCTAGAACACTCCAAGTGCTGGATGCTGGAGGAAAACCAGCATCCCAGGCCAGCTCGTGCACAACGAGTAAGCTTTGCAGAGACCCATGCAGCCCACAGCAAAGACATAGCAAAAAACAGCCTGAAAACCCCCATGGTTAAGCTGTTTGAATGGATGGAATCGCGCCTACGGAATCAGGAGGAACACAAAAGCAGTTTAAAAACTCGTTGATTACAGTGAATCAAATGGGATGCACGCCTGTACCAGTTTGGACACCACGGCAGCAGTTAACTTGATTGCACCCGCTATGGACAACTTAGCTTCTCACACTGAGAGGCTAACCAGGCAAGGGGGATTTGTCACCACCAGCACATTTCTGTACGGTGGCAATGCAGTTTTAAACGGCTAGAAAAGGCTACCCGAGAGAGAGGCTGTGAGCCCTGTCGTTTGGACGATATTGGGACAGCTGATGGAGAAGCTGCAGCTGCATCAAGGCTTCTGCTGGCAGCGGCTTCTTGTCCAGTGCTATCATACCAGTATGGACCTTATATTCTGAGGAAGACCGTCTAAATGAAGGCCAGTGTTTTGGAAACGGGCAGCTAAAAGGACATACACAAAGAGAAAGCAAGAGGTACCCGACCCATCAAGATCTGCTTCACGTACCTCTATTGTTTTAGCACATTCGCGTACTGCACTTTTACCAAAGCTTTGCAGCACCGATAAACTACAGAGATTATCGCTATTTATTACAGATGTCTAACCTTTTACTTTAATCTCTTCTGTGATATTTGTGCCAATAATGATAGCCTAAAGCACTCCTTTTTCCTTATACTTCTGCTTTCAAACAGAGTAAAGTTGGTCTTTTTAATCTTACCTCACATGGAAATCTAATCTTTCCTTAGGCTGTTAACTGCAATGGCTCAGATGATGCTACCGTTGTTTTTGTTGCTTTTTTTTTTTTTTTTAATCACGATGATCAAAACTGTATATCGAAGCCTGGCCAGAGCATGATCAACTTGGAGAAAAATTGGTGCCGAGGACCCAGTGCCTACCCATCCCCATCCGGGTATTTTACTGGAGAGGAGCTCTAGCCTGGCCCTGTGGGTGCAGGAGGTGCAGGCACTCCTGCGCGCGTTTCAGTCTCAGGCACCAAACGTAGTGGATTCGACTGGGTAGGTGTGCTTCAGGTGCACTCCTGATCCAAACGAAAACTTTGAATAGAAGAAACTGTTTTGGAGAAAGCTCCCAAACACAGTGCCCACCCACATCTCACTTCTTTCCTAGGCCGCTTTGGTACAGCTGGCCTCAAAGGCTGGCGAAACAGGCACCTCTTCTTCTGTTCCTAGACTAGCACTTACTTCCCCTTGAGATGACTATCCTCCCTCTGAAAATTGGTATCCCTTAAAGAAATATTCCTTTCCTTACTAGATGGTATTTCCCTCTTGGTCTGTGCTTTGCTGCAAACAGTGCAGCATGGGGGTGGGACCCTACGAATTCCCTTGCCATCTCTTCCCCCCTACTGCCCCAGCACGCAAATGCTTTAGAGGCACCACAGCAGCTGGGGGTAGTGCTTTCCTGCACCTTCATCAGCTTATAGGGCACATTAGATGCTACCTCTAATGTTGGGGGAAAAAAAAAAAATATCCAAGCTAAGCTGTAGTCAAGCTGCAGGGTTGACAGATCTCAAACTTAAATCAAAAGCCTTGGAACATTTGATGCTCTGCCTGAAGCCCTCGCTTCCGTAGGGTAGGAGTGATTGGGGAATTTGCTTTCATCTGGAAGGAGGAAAAAAAGCCTCTAGTCTTTGTGGTTATGGAAGTAAGCCTGAAAATGTGACCCCGCAACACCCTAGCAGCTGAAAAAGTTAATGGGAAATGTGAAGACTTCGAACTTTTTTCTTCATCTCATGACTTTTGAGGATCTGACTCATGATTTTTGAACATTTAAGCCTGGCCATCTGCAAATTGCTGAGCAACCGGAGCAGCTCATCTTGGAAAGCGCGGTCCATTTCCCTGCCCGCAAAACTCTCCAGGCCTGCGCCGGCAGCCGCTGCCACCCTGGATGGGATGCGAGCTGGCAGCCGCCTCCGTTCTTCCCGAGGTCCCGCGTCGCCAGAGAAGGGACCGGGCGGGAGCACGGCTCTTCCTCCCCATCCCGCCCTCTCTCAAGGGCAGCCCCGACGCCAGCAAAGGCCAGAGGGTGCAGCCGGGGCTGACTCCCTCCCAGCCTTGGAGGAGACACTGTCCCGGCCAGCTCGGTGTCCCGGTTGAGGTCGGGACGGCGCAGCGGGTCAGGGCACACACACCAGGGCGAGGGACCCCAGGCCACCGGCCGGGCCGGGGCACTGCCGGGCGATTCCCGGAGGCCACGTCGGAGGGGAGCTGCGCCGCCGCCGCCCGCGGGCGGGAGGAGCCCCTCGCCGGGGGGGAGGGGGGACACAACCGCGGGGCACAGCGGCGCCGGAGCCCCGGGGGATGGAGGGGACAGGGGGACAGCCCGTCCCTCCCAAACGCCCGAGCCCCTTCTCGCCCGCTGCCGCCGCCGGTGCCTGCGGGAGGCGAGGCGGGGCGGGGCGGGCGGCCTGCCCCGGCGGCGGGAGGAGGAGGAGGAGTCTCCGGCGGCGCCCGGGAGCCCGCTCGGAGAATGTCTCCGTCCCACTCCTCCTCCTCCCCCGCCTGCCCCTTTGCCGCGCAGCCCTCAGCCGGGAAGGGCCGCCGCCGCCGCCGCGCAGCATGGGGAGCTGCTGGCTGCGCCTCGCCGCGCTGCTGGCCCTGGGCGCCTGCCCCAGCCTGGCGTACGAGGGTAGGGAAGGGAAGGAAAGGGGCGGCGGAGGGGGGTCGGGGAGCCCCCCGCGGCGGGGCAGCCGCCAGGGGCGCGGGGGGGAGCGGGGAGCGCGGCGGCGGAGCCGCCTCCTCCCGCCGGGCAGGGGGGCGCTGCCCGCCCGCGGCCCGGGGGGGGCGGCGCGGTGTCCCCGGCAGCCCGGAGGGGCGGCCGAGCCGGGGGACCGGGGTGCGGGGAGGGCTCGCTGCTCACTCCCAGCCCGGAGCGCTTTGTCTCGTCCTGCGTCTCGTCCTTCCCTTGGCTCGTCCCGGGACGGCCGTCAGCTGAAAGGAAGCCTCATCCCCGGTTGAGAGTCCCGGGTTATTAGGCGCGATTAAAACTTTTAATCTGTTTTGGGTTTAAACAGGCGGAGTGCAGGTTGGTGGTAGCCCATCGCATTTTCACATGGGGGTTTGCATCTCCATGCCGTTATCCTGGCAAACCTACAGAGGACTGAGAAAGGAGAAGACACCCGCTCGAAGTTGCTTAAGTGGAATAGAGACTCTGTGATGTCCTTAATTGTAAAGGGGGGGGCGAGTATATGTCTGATCTGCCAGCCTTGGCTCCAGAATCTTGGCACTTAAAAGTCTTCCACCCATTTTCGTTGCCCGGCTGTGACTGCACATGCAGAAAGCTAATCTCAGTTTTCAGTGTGAAAAATGAAAGGGTAAATCTGGCTGGATTCTTACACCTCTATAATTTTAAAAGCGTATGCTTATGCTATTTCACTTCTGATTATTTGCGTTTCCTTTCGCAAAATTTGAAATAAGCTCAAATGTCGGGCCATTTCAGTGGCAAAAGGAGATTGGCACGGAGGTCTGCCCGTTCTTTTAAAGCAGCGGCATCTTGTCAGATTAAACATTGCTGACTTGGCAGGCATTGCAACCAGAGCCAGCGTAAACTGGCATGCAGTGGTAGTGTCACAGGTGTGGTCAACAAAAACTTGTGGTCAGAACAGAGCCTTCAAAGTAAGTGGGTATTGCTTCAAATTGAGGTGCTTTACTGTGGGTTGACAGTGAAGAGGCACGGAACAGGTGAGAAAGGTGGCTAATACAATTCACAGCCATGCGTGTGGAGAACCTCCGTCTGTTGGTGATACCTGTTTTTTGTATCTCAGAGCCATCCCTACTTAAGCCATGGTTCTGCCCATGGAGGGGCATAAAATGGCATAGTGATGGTATTTGTGAGTTGAAGTTAGCTTTTCTTATTTTTGTTGGCGTGCTTTAAGTGGCATCTTTCCAACACGAAAGATGCTGGAACGCACGTTTGTGCTCTTTCTTTACAAAACACTAAGGTATTGGACACATCAGTTGCTAAATCAAGAAAGACAACAGAAGTTTCTGTCCTGGCATTTCTCTGAGGACTGTTGTACTGCCAAACTCTCTTATTTTCTTAGGAAGATGACTGAATGCTTTACTTTGTGGTTCATGTGAATGTTAGTCTCCAATTAGTTTGCAGAGGATGCTAATATCCTGTCCTTCTCTTTCTTCCTAAAAGGCCAAATGTAACTTCTCCAATCTTAAAAATCCAATTTTTGCCTGTAATCTTCAAGTTGGCTACACAATAGCCTGCTTGTTTCAACTTTCACTCATTTGAAAGTCCAATTTTCCTCTTATGCTTAGTGTCAAAGGCTCCAAAGAACTTAAATCATCAGCAGCTGTATTTGAAAGCCCTAATATAAAGTTAAAGTTTCACGTTCCATTTCTTTTGTTTGTTTTTTTAATAGGGAAAATGTGATATTCTTTCAAATCTTTATTCTCAATATGACATCTAGTGAAACTGTAAATAGATGTTTTCTTTAATGGTACTGTGTTGGTATGTAATTGTGCACATTAGGTACAGAATGCCATTAAGTAAACTAAAATAGACTTCAGAAAATCTCCATAGGATGCATGTGTATGTGACCCTCCGGAATGTAGATTATACACGCACGTACTTCAGTGAACTGTTCCAGGGAAGTTGACACTTGACTGTTTTGTTGACAAAGCCAAACAAACTATTTTGAATTCATACAAAATGCTTATTTTCACTAGTAGATTGTTATTGAAACGTCCGAAATAGTCTAGTCAGCTCTTGAATTCATAATTTGGTAACACTGAAGTTTTTACTGTCAAACATTTGTGCTCCGTAACCCAAAGACTACGGTGAACACCACACTAAATACAAATAATTAACATGCTGTAAACAGAGTTCTGTGATCAATATTTGACGGTAGGGGGTAAAAATCAATACAGTCTTCCGTCTGTGAAAATGTCATTGAAGTAACAATCTCCTTGGCATTAGGAAGACGATTGAAATATACCTGAATACTTAAAATTCTTAAAATACTTGAAAGCATTTGAAGCAGCTGCTGTATTACCTGTAACCGTAGTTCTGAGTCTTGAAACGATGCCCGTGGTCTTTCTACGTTGTTCCATTCAAAGCCCGCAGTGCACTGACAAAATCTCTCTGATGGCACGGCTGAGAGAAAAGGCCATTTGCTCTTCAGGAACATTTGAGAGATGCACCTTGTGGAAGTTAAAACAACCTTAAAACTTTTCCATAAGGACTAAGGAGAGAAAGAGGACCTTTGAGCTCTTGACTCTTTCTCATCAGGTTCTTCTACTCTTCTCCAGAGCTCCTCCCATCTGTTCTTTTCTGGTTTTTTGAGCTGTGAAAAAACAGTGTAGATCCTTACCCTGTTGGGCTCGGGCAGGGCACTGCTGACCTTCTCGTAGTGCCGGGTGAGGATGCAGCTGTACATACATACATACATATATACATATGGGAATCACTTGTTTGGTGTTTTGGGTACGTGGAGATGAAATCAAGTGACACTGCATGGTGTAAGACTGTTGTACTCATGTTTTTACGCTTTTAGTAGACAGATGAAAGGAAGAGCTAATCTGTGATAAAATTAATGGGAAGTGGTTATGCTGCATTAAAAAAGAAACTGCGCATGGGAACCGGATATTGGTGTGAAGGGACTGTGAACCTCAGGCAAGATGCCATTAAAATCGCTTAAAGACCATGTAATATTATAGAACTATTTTCAAAAGCTGTATGAGGTTTAGTTCAATGGAAAGTGATACATACGTGTGGTATGCTTGTAACATATGTATACATTTGGATTAAATATGAGTAGATGGAAGTCTCCTTGTGGAAAGGGTAGCTCTTCTCAAAGTTGCTTTGTAGAGCAGGGGGCGCATCTGTGGGTGAGACTCCCGAGTGCCGCAGCCCCTCAGCGAGAGGCAGTCCTTGCCCAGCTGAGCTTATGTGTAAACTGACATAGAATAGGAGGACAAAATGGAAGGAAGTAAATATTTAAGATTGCTTAGAGTCACGTGGCAGGCTTTAAAGAAATATGACATTGCATTTAATATCTTGAGCCCTACTCACAGGTCCTGTCTATCTATGAGACCAAGCTGTGAAATGGTCAAGAAACAGTCTCCAGGCCCCAAAGCAGCTGGTGTTCTGCACTGCCAAGGGTGGGGCCTGTTGTGTCAGCTGAGCTTTTTGTTGTTGTTTTGTTTTAAATACAGCTTGCTGTCTGCCTGTTAGTCTTAGGTAACGATTTGTGTGGGAGTACATGCAGGATCCACTTGTGTTCTTGGTTCTGTGCGCGCTGGTCCCCGGAAGCTGAGGGCGCTGGTAGCGAGCTCGTGGTGGACGCAGACTTAAGTGTTGGCCATGCCGGCTCGGCACAGAGCAGAAAGGCAGCGACTGCCCTCAAATCGCTTGCGGTCCTGGTACAAGACAAAAAACCAGCATGTGAATACAAGCAGATAAGTGTGTCCTGAGGCACGGCTTTATCCCAAGCGTTGCGCTTTGGACGGGTTGGCTCCTTCTAAATAAGCTGCAATTAGCTGCATAGTTGCACATGAATGAGTAAGACTTCCAGCAGCAGAGAAGCCTAATAGAAATGACATCCTCAAGTGACCTCAAATGCAACAGATACGTCGTGTTTATATGAATCAATAATGTTAACTCATCCCCTGACACTGCGTTCATACTTTCTCATGTGAAGCGGGCCACCTTCATGACCTGTAGGAATTCCCTACTGAAAACTCCTCACGGCTTTAAGCATTATCAAAGGACTGCGTTTCTTTCTGAGTGGTCCTTAAGCAATCAGGTCATCGCATCCTCCGTGCTAGGCCTGCTCCGACTGCTCGCTCTTCAGCAACACCTGAGGGCTTTGCTGCAGCTGAAATCTCCAGGGTGAGATCACGCAAACAAAGAGCGAAATTGCGAAAATTTCCTGAGAGGTGCTTTTGATGAGTTGTTCGGCTGGCCTTTTTCTTGCAGTGAAATATACCTTGCCCACTATCACGGGCACGCTAACCGCGTATAAGGGCTTGGGTGATTAAGTCTAGGCAAGCACTAGAGATGGTATCAGAGGTGCAGTAGAACAATCGAAAGCAGTTATTCCTCACGCCTGCAAGCTGCTGTATCCCTTTTTATTGTTGGTCCACTGCAGTAGTAAACGCTAGCAGACATGACACAGGCTTCCTGAACATCTAGAGTGTATAAACGCACTGTTTATAGTAACTTATGGTTGAGACTGCCCTCCGTACAGGTGGGGCTCTTGCCTGTGGAAAGTGTGAACGAGCATATAACTTGGAATATCAAAACCATCAGTTCTTAAAACAATTTGGTAATCTTGAGGTGCGTTTTACTGTAGTCTCCTCATCTCTCAGACAGTTGAGACCTGTAGTTGTAAATAAACGGGAACATTACTGAAATACTTTTTTGTTTGTTTTTGTTTTTCTCCCGGTGTAGAGGTATGAATGGGATGGGGATCAGTGGGGTCAAATTTATGGCTGATGACGGTACAGGGAACAAGGGTTGGTTTGCTGTTGTATCGGCATTCAGTTGAATAAGCCACTGGATTGAAAATTCAAACTCCTTACAATATAGGATATATAACCTTAGGTGAGTTGCATAGACTTACTTGCTCTTCTTTGCTTTTCCCCATTGGAGATGCCTGTGTAAAAAGTCTTAGATACCGCTGTCTACTGGCTTACAGGAAGAACGCAGTTTGGAGATGGGCATAGACGCCAGCCCACACTGTCAGATGTCTTGATGCACTGTTGATAAACCATAGTTGACTGAAGGCCAGCGAGAATGTGAGGAACGCCATTTGCATGGATGTGCTGTAAAGACACAAATGATGAATCCTGTATTCTTGTGTGTTTTGACTCCATGTTGGAATTTCTTGCAATTCAGTTGCCACAGGCAGACCATCTCAGAGGAGTCCCTGAAATAATTGAGTCACTAACTAGGTTCTCTGGTAGCTTAAAAGGTGTATAAAAATATACTTAATTTTTTAGGTACTAATGCAATGGTCTTAAGACCTGTACTATGCTGCCATAGGTGAACTTAGGTAGTGTAAGGGTCCCAGGAGCATCTTCGTTGGGAGAGACTGTTTTCAAAGGATGGGCCCCCAGCCCACTAGTGCGATAGTTTGGAGTGGAGAGCTATGAAGAGGCAAACACCAACACGCACATCCCTCCCTACCTCCACCCCCGTCACGCTACTAATTTTTTGTCCAAAAAGCATATCAGTAATCTAATACCTCATGAAGTTGTAATGTATACTGTATTGTAATACAGACTGTAATTTAATATTGTCCATCTTTGTGTCTTTTGTGGTACTTCTGTGAAACTTCTGAAAGTACAAATGTTTTTTCCCCAACTGGGGTAATAAATGACATGTTCCTCTAAATACTTGGCTAATTTTTGTGTTTCTGATATGGCTCTCTTTGTTAGCTGTTTTTTTGGGGTTTTTTTAATTTGCTGTTTCAAGTTGTGTTATCTGTTAAAAATTGCAGTGTGCTGAGGATCAACTGTTTCGCAAGGCATTGACTTAAATTTTTTTAGCACAGTAAATGAACAGCTCAGCATAGAGGAGTGGCTGGCTGGTCGGCACTTCTCTGCCACTGTTTCTAACTATTGATTGTATTTAAAGGAGCACTGTTAAGGTTGTTCAAACCGAAAATTTATGCTTCAGTACCTTGAAAGTGGCTCCAAATTACAGATTTCAACTTTAACGATTCTGATCTTTCCTGTAACTTGAAATAACCACTTAAGAGCCCTGCCAGAGTTTGAAACCACTTCAACTTGTCATTTGGCATATCTTTACATGAAGATTCTTGTATTTCTTGAGAGACCTATGGAAATAAATTAAATTTCCACAAGTTAATACATCTGGGAAGCTCAGCTTTGCCAATATCTTCCTTTGGTTTCACAAGATTTTGTTGTGCTTGAGGAAATAAATGGTGTCTTTGCCGTGTACATAATGTGGAGAAATGTGGATGGAGTAGTTACATGGAGAGTAAAGCTCTGTCAAGTGCAACATCAGGATGATAAGAAATCCTTCCCCCACCCGCTATTATCTCTAGCTAGTGTGTCTTGGCAGCTGCAGGGATTTTTCCTGAGAGAAACATCTAAAGTTACATCCCCCTCTTCAGTACTGTGTAGATAGAGGGAGAATGACTTTAGCCATGGGAGCACGTTAAGAGCCCGCTGCCAGCATGCCCAAGTGAGTCTGTCAAAATACCTTGGTGCTGGACTACTGTTAAAATGAATCTTTTCTGCTCAAAGGCTTATTTGAGGGGAAAGTGTTGCTCATGGGTTTTTGCTTGTTTCCTAAACAGAAGTTACTGGACTGGCTGGGCTGCAGTTCCCCAGTTTGGCTGGCCGGCCGTCATCACCAACTCCCGATTTTTACTTTTAGTGCTATTTTTGTGCTTTCTTCGCTAGCACTTAGCAGATGCAACCTTGCAAAAGCAGTTACTTCGCGTTCCTTCCTATCCTTCTCAACGGCATCTCTTATTTTTTGGTTACTTTTGCGATTTGTGCTTTCCGTCCAGGAAGCATTATACAACTGTGGCTTGGTTTTGCCCATCAGGGTGGACTCCTTGTTCTCCCCCCGGCTCTCCTGGGCTTCCTCCTACCCGTCCATGCTGCCTGACTCCTGGCGTGCAAGACCTTGGGCAGGATCCCTCGCCTCGATCCCTGTTTGTTCAGGTGCTAACACAGTAGGGTCCAGGTCCAGGCCCTGGCCAGGGCTCCCGGGCATGTCTGCAGTACAGGAGAGATTTCCAAAATGGCTTTCTCCCAAACCTACTCTTGTTCCTGTTTTGCATTGCTGGAAATGTCCCTTTTTCTCTCACCCGGGCAGCACTTCTCAGCTCTTTTCTACTGTCCTGCTTGCATTTTTTAACTTAGCTCTTGACTTTGAGACGGGCTGCCCAGCTTTCTCGCCTTCCCCTGTGTGAGCATCCCTGGCTCCCTGGGTGTGAGTAACGTGGTGGCTTCATGTGTGATCTCGCAGCGAGTTGCCGCAAGCCTCCGGGAGAGGGAAGCCCGCTGGCGAGGCCAAATCAGGACGTGGCTCACGTAAATTTATCTAGGATGTCTTCCTTTACCTTCTTGTGCCATTTGGTGCGAAATAAGCACCGAGGGTAGGACCCCTTTTATTGCTTTGGCTGGTGCTGTCTCTTTCAGCTGGCCTTCTGTGGGTCTTTACTGCTCTGGTTTTGGCTGTTGAACGTCAGCTCAGTAGTTGGGAGAGCTGCTGTCCCCTCCCGGCAGCGTGCAGGGCAAATTACAGGTTGGGAGACAGAAACAACCCCAGCCGTGCCGGAGCACTGAGCCTCTGCCAGCCTGTGTAACTCCAGCTGGGGGCAGGAGGGCATTTTTGGCAAAGGTTTTTGCCATTTGAGCAGATACGGCTTGTATAACTTCACACTTTTTGCTTACTCAATGAAAATGTGTCTTCATCTGAGGCCGGTGGGCTTCAGGATAGCTGCTCTGAGAGACCAAGTTTTGCCTGATGCATAGACCTCAAAAAGAAAGGAGAATGCTGGAAATGATGCGTGTTCTGGGTTGTTCTTATGAGACACTAGCAGGTCATTATGAGCTATTTTCAAGGGCGGCGGGGGGTGGTGGTGTGAAAAACCCCGCAACCAAAACGTGCAAGATGCATATCGTAAAGATTCTTGATTGCATTCATTTATTTGGTATTGGTGAGTAAATATCTACATATGTGTATGTATGTCTTTGATTTGTATAGTCTTTGAATTGTGACACGCAGCTGTGTCCTTCAGGAAGGCACAGAAGAAACTTCTGCAGCTCTGCAGGAAAAAACACAGCAATACATTTTATGTTACTGCTATCTTTTGCTCCAGATCTTGCAGTGGGGAGAAATATACATGTGTGAGAATACTCTACAAATGCAATTTGGATGATTAGAAGTTTGTCTTATAAGGAAAGTTTGTTTTGAAGCTTCTGAAATTACTGTGGTGTTGTTACAGCACAAAACCTTTTTTTTCCAGTCGTGTAAAATTTAAAATTTGTCACAACTCTCAGTAGAGAGGTTTTCTTACAATTTGAGCAGTGTGATTGAAGACATCTGATTTTAGTCTTCCCTACTTCTTGCCCTCTTCTTGTTCTTTTCAGGAAATGCCATTGCCGTTTACGGTACTGGATTTAGACAAGTCATACATATATCCACTAAGAATAGCATTGCAGTTTGAAAGTAGTCATGTATTCAGGCTTCTCCAGCAGTGCCTTGTCATGCTGCATGGTTTACCCAAAGCCTACACTTAACCAGTGTGGGCTGGCAACGTGAGTCACTTAGCAAAGCCTGTCTCCTTTTTGGCTATACCGTGAGAGTTTTAACTTACTGGGGTCTGTGGTCCGTCCTGGTGTCCCTCAGAGATCTTTCATCAGGCTTCCTGACACTGACTGACCACATGGGAGGAGATGCTGCTTCCAGCTCCTGTCTCAGAATTAAGAGCATATGCCAGTTACAGTTTTCTTTGGAGTTTTCAACTGTTGGGCAATGCTTGATTTGATTTCTGCGCATCTTGAGTGTATCCATTCTGGCTCTCTAGTTATACTGTGTCACTTGTAAGTAAAACAGGCCAAAATTAATGTGCTTCTATCCAGCTGTTCTTGAAGATTAAAAACATGTTGGCTCGCAGACCTTCACAGTTCTAAGCAGCCTGGAGGCAGATACCAGCAACAATATGCCTGGTGCTGAGTTACGGTGGCAGCGAAATGTTTAAATAAAAAAAAAAAAACCCACAACTCAACAAACAATAAAAAGGCCTTTCCCATACTTTACTTTCCTGGGAAAGGAATGGATGTGAGTGCTCCGTGCTGAAAGGGGGCACCTTTCTTATTACTGTAGTAAGGAAAAAGGGATGACTTGATGAAGGTGTTTTTTATGAAGGCATCTGACTGGTAGTTTGCTTCAACTTCGTACCACTTGATTTCTTTTTGTGACATTAAGGCAGCTGGTTAGCCTGTGTCTGCACCCGCTTCGTTACGTGGCTTGTCTGGAGAGCTTTGACTGAAAACATTCCTATAAGGAGCAAGTACTATTACTGCTATGGCATGTGCAGTGCTTCGTATTAAGTAAAACCGTGTGGGTGTGTTTAGTTATGGAACTGCCACAGGTTGCTCTTGCATCTCTTTGAAGCTGAAAAGGGGTGACCTGTGCCTGGTTATCGTTCTGGGCTGCTTCAGTTACAGGTTCTGGCTGTGTTTCCATTTTGGTAGGTATCGGGAACCACGTTTTGAGTTTCTCATTGGTACTTGACATTTCTCATAATGAGATAGGAAATAACTGTCTGGGAGAAATGGGAGATAACTGTAACTGTAAACTTGCTTTGACTTTGAGTTTAAGGAACTTTCCAGTCAAATGCATCAAATCCTGAGTAGTTCTGTAATAAGGGAAGGCAACTTTTGTATAAATGCCAGCAGTGCTGTTGATGTATCACCGATACCTTTTTGCCCTTTCCAGCAGCACACCAGAAGCTTGCAGTGGTTAACTGGCTGACAGCTTGTCATCTTTTTGGAAGATATGAACACCTGAATTGCTTTTTGGCTCTGTTTTTAAGAGAATTGCTTCCGATTGGGGATTCTGTGCCTCTCTCCAACTGAGTGTCAAAACCAAGAATATTAAACTGTATCTTTAGATAGCTCCAAGGCATTTCAGACCTCTTAGATACCGGTAACAGTGCAGGACATGTGCTGCAGCCCTGGAAGTTCTTTTCTTTTGTTTGTATCCAAAATCATCTTTTTGCAATATTTTTGTCTGCCGGTTTGTAGGGAAATCTTTAATATGTGGCATACTTATAAAATGACTCAGTCATTTTAGCTATAACGTGTATTAAAAATCACCTATATTGTGTGTGCAATAAAAGACAACTTGTAGCTCATCAGAAAGATAATGTGATTGCTTTACAGCTGATTTCCCTGTTGCAAGAGTAAACTGGTTTGCCAAAACAGATCAGTACAAAGGAATTGAAAATAAGTCCTTCATCTGAGTTATAAAATATTTCCCAATTTGTGAGCCCCTCACAAGGAGAATGGAGTTTGATTTATTTGCAGTGGGTGAATGTCGTTTCTAAAGTACAACCCTGGTCTGTCTTTACTCTTCTGCCTTTAACAAAGCTATTCTTTATTGCACAAAGACAATGAGAAGGCGGGGCGGGGAACAGAAAAAATTCATATTGTAGTATGTGACACATGAGAATAAGTTTATGTATTGTTAATGGTTTTTGTGGTGTAGAGCCTGATGGTTCTCAGGGTTCCAGTTCATAGGAAGCCGTGCTTTCCAAAATGTTCTCGGTCTCTCTTGGATGAAGACACCATGATAAATGGGACTGACAAATGGCAACAGAAGCGTGCAAAGGGAAGAAATAAATAAGACCTCGTGGCTTCATAAATTAGTTATTGCACAATTTAAATAAACCTCAACTGAAAAGCCCAACACACCAGTACCATTTGACAGACTGCAGGCTCTTCTCCTCATCACCCTCCTCCCAAACCCTTGTGAGAGCTGATACAGCAATTTGTTTTGGATTGTATTTGCTCAAACAGTTCTTTTAAAACCATCCTATTTAATTCCTAGTCACTTCTAGTTTCCACTATGGAGGAATCCCTGCCATCGCTGTGTGTGTGTGTAAGCAGGGGAGGAGGAACGCTTGGCAGGCTCCGCGGTATACAGCAGTTTACAAGTTTGTGCAGGATTGCATCTCTTTTGGGCTTTTAGTTCTCACCCACCTGCGATGAGAGTGCTCCAGCCCCCTAACAAGCTCCTGAAAATTTTTGAAGGCTGAAGCATGATTTACATGGGGGAGCTGGCTGATGGACTGGTCCCACTAACAGCTTCTTGACGAGGCAGTGGGTTGTCAAGGGATGGTTGAAACGACCTGTAATACAGCTGCTTTTTCCCAGAAAACGATTTCTGTTCTCAGAGCGAGCTGGGTGAGGGAGTTGGAACCAGGGAGCTTATTGTCAGGTCTTGTTGGAAGTTGCCCTTGGCCTGATTTCATGCTGGCAAATGTTGACTTGTCTCAGGCTGCTGTTGAACTGGTGCCTTTGCAAATACGAGATGCTGAAGAGCCTGACCGCTGCAGGGGCACAGACCGGTGAGAGGCAAATGGCTGGATGAGCTGCCCTGTACAGCTATTTAACTGTTGAATGTACAGCATTCTGCTGTTCATGCTGAATGCGTTCATCCCATTTTCATGCATGTAAAAAGGCCAGCACGGGACTATATCTAGACAGTGGCGGAGTAATGCTGAGTATCTTTTGTGTACAAGACACACCAGGCTGTGGAACTGACTGTGCAGTATGTTTCCGATTTTGCATATCGGAGTAGAATTTCATAAGAAAGAAGGGAAACTTTAAATCATGAAAAGAAATCAGCGAAACTCAAAAGCACATTTGTAGATAGGCAAGTGTGTAGATTCTTTGGTCTATTTGCAGTGGAAATCCGTGTCAAATCTTTCACCATTTTTAGTGACACGGGACCAGATTTGCAAATGGAAGGTGAGAGCACTAAATCAAGGCACCTGAGCATTTGATTTTATGCTTGTGTCTGGGTGGTCCAAATCATTAAGGCTTTTTCCAAAAGCTATGCAGGCTTCCCAGCTGAAGCCTGCATTGTATTTTTTTCTGTGAAACGTCGTGCCTGGTTGAGATACATAGAAAACTGCAAAGTTGTTTTTTTTTTTTTTTTTTTTTTTTTTTAAAAAGGGGGGTGGGTGGGTAACACTCTTTCAGATTTCTCATTTGTTCATAGAAGACTTCAGGGTTAGGGCTGTCCTGGTGCCGTGAGGGCTGGCAGCAGGGCAGGGACCTCTCCCAGCAGCCTGGAGGCAGACAGCAGAGCTGGGACTGGGACAGGCTCCCACTGCAGGGACAGGGTGGCTCCGAGGCCGAGCCAGGGGCCCCGATGGGCAAGGGGCTGGCAGGGTTGGAGCTGGTGTGAGCGTTACAGGGAGTGATACATCTCACGTGTTTGATCTCCTGCTGGAGTTTGGGTTAAATTCCACGTTATTTACAGCGTATTAATTCTTAGTAATGATTTAGGCAATGGCTTCATTTTTCAGTGAGAATGATTACTAGCTTAGTACTTTTTGTGTGGATTATTAATTTGTTTTTTTTCCTCAGTGTGTTTGACATGTTCCCTTTTTATATCCATATCTCCGGTCTGCGTGACAAACTTGCAGGTTGTCAGTCTGCCTTTAATGGGAAGCCCTGAAATTTCACAAGTCAGTTCTTCAGACTTTGATGCTTCTGTGAGGAGGAAACAGTGAGAAATATGATGGCATCCTTATCCTGTCTTTATGAGACAAAACAAATGATCTTTGCTGTATGTCCCCAGTTTCTTTGAATAGCATAATATTATGACACTCAGAAGAAACTTGGTATGACAAGAATACAAACAAATCCATAAATCTGTTGTTTAAAAATATCTGTTCTGCTGGGAGTTTGGCTTGTTCTTTCCAAGAGCCTTTAGTTGCCATCTTCAGGATGTTTATGAAACTCAAGCAATTTTTCAGTACTAAACTGCCTTTGTGGACAACTAAAATTCATAGAACTGGCTATTAAAGGATTATATCCTATTTAGGTTAAGTGAACCCTGATCTCAGTAATGTGAAGCTGTCTGCCAGCTTGCTTGCTGGAGCTCGTCATTCCTGCCAGATGTTGTTCATCAGTGCTAGGCGTGAGCCTCCCCGTAACGAAGGAGACCCAGAGCATGGCCGTCCTTAGGTAACGTAGCTGCACCGAATACAGTACAACTTCGCATTTCCCTGCTTAGCTCTGCAGCTTCCCAGCACGCTCTGTCCTGATGTCAGGAGGCTGGGGCTGGACCTGCCGCTGCATTTCCAGGAGCTGAAGGAGACAGGGCATCATCCTTCTTGCTGAGGACCATGATGCTGGCCACAGCCTCCCAGTATCTGCTCTTGGCCTTGCAGGATGAGAGGGATGCGGACAAGGAAAAGGGTGCTGCTGGATGTTTGGTAACGGTGTGGTGCAGGCGGGAGGAGGAGAGAGGTAGGCAGGTATGGTCATTGTCTCTGTTGCCCCGCGCTAGCTGGGGGTGCTCTTCTGGTTTCTGCTTGCCCGGGTGACTTGCTGCCTGGCTGAGCGGTGCAGGGGCTCTGCAGAAGCTGGGACCAGGCTCCCAAGGGAGAAGGAGAAGCCCTCAGCATTGGCTGCAAGGACTAGGAAAAAGCATGTTTCCATTCTGTGTTCAAGCTCATACCTTTTGAAAAACCTGCGGGTTGGCCACGTGCACATTCCTCTTCTCTCCAAAAAGGTTAATTTTAGGCTCCCACTTTAGATGCTCAAGTCACGTCTGCTGTTTCTGGTAGTGGCAGTGGATTTTCACTGCCCTTTTCCCTCTCCTGAAGGAGCAGGGTGTAATTCTGGAAAGGTGGGTTTGTGTTGGGGTCATTAATTTTGTTTAAGTTATTATATTGGTATTGCCAGGTTTCTCTTTGCCTTAAACCAGCATTTAGGGTTCCAAAGACTGACAAAATTTAATTTTATGTTATTTTTATTTACTTTCTAGTTTGGGGCGTTTGAAGTTTCTGAGTATTGTCTTTGGCAGTATGGCTATAAATATATTTTTTAATATAAAGCTAATGCTTCTCAGGAATCATGTAATTTCAGCAGATATAATTTAAAAGAATCACCAAAAGATCAAAGTCTATTGTGTCAAAAGCCATCAATAAAGTATATTTTTTGGTAATACTCTTGTGACTTTTGTGATATGCATGTTTCATCAGTGAAACTGGGGCATCTAAGCCAGTATCCTTACAAATGATCTTGGTAACCACTCTTTTGGAAAGAAACTCGTTTACCCTCTTGTTTTCAATGGAAGTGAGAACTTGGAGAATATCCTTTTGATTGGGAGTTGCCACCGACATGAATATTAATAAAAAATGAGGACGGGTTTGGAGGGAGGGTTCCTTTAAAATCTAATCAGCATTATTTTATGCTGGCTGTAGCGAAGAACTTTTGATTCTGCCTTAGGATATGATTAACATTTATTATTTTAAACAAAATGAGCAAGCCAGTTCTCATCAGTTGGTTTATCCAACTTCTGTGCTTTTGGCTGTGAACTCCATATTAAATACTGTTTGCTTTGAGGCTGTTTTTAATACTAGTCTTCAGAAATAAATTAAATTGCTGCCTCCTGAGTCTTGACAGCAGTTGTTTACTTTTGCCTTCATTGATTAGTTTACTATAAAATTTTAAGTTCCTCTGCACCTCTTTTTTTTTTTTTATTAAGTTCCACCTGTTTTTCTGTCATCTTTGTTCAGTTTTTGACCTGCTGACTGCTTTACCTGGCACCGAGTCACTCCTTCAGCTCTTCCTCCCTAGTGTAATCCCTGCTTTTTCTCCTTCAGACTACCCTTGCAAACCACTAGTAAAGCATGAGTGGTCCTGGAAGTCTCTATTTTTCTTCCAAGGAGGGCCTCCAATATTAATACCAATAGCCCTTAATGTTTTCATCTGTTTGCAGGTGTCATGGATAAAATAACAAATTTTCTAGAGCAGGGACTTTGTAAACCAATGTTTATGTTTCTAGTTTCTCTGAAAGGAAGCTGCTCACGTGGAAGTGAGATGTAAAGTATGCTGTGACAGACTTCTCCTGGACTGTAGTCATATTTATTCATAAGAAGGTAACTACTGAGAAAATGTAAGCTGACAAGTTGAAGCTAACTTGGGGAGAAGTCCTGCTTGAGCCAGCTGAGGATAATGAGCCACAACAAAAGATAGATTTTAAAAAAAAAAAAAAATAAATTCTTTTAAGTGATGACTTAAGCAGAGAAGGTAAAGAAGAGTTGTGCAGGGAGAAGTCCTCAGGGGAGAAGTCCTCAAGGGAGCTCGCTGCCAGCACAGGGTTTATGGTAGTTCTGTGTCGCTTCTGACACTGTGTGACTCCACTTACTAAAGAGCAAGAGGAGATCACAGTCAGTAACTTCACATTTACTGCTCCCCTTCTGTTTTCTAGGAACTTGTTGGAGAGTTTCCTATGGATTACAGGCAGCTCCTGATGCTAGTTTTCAAGTGTTGGTGTAGTATGTGATACTTAAAGCTGAGATTTTTTTTTTGCTAGGGAGCCTTTCTTTTAGTCTTTTCATAAAATCTGAAAAATACTTTTAAAATAGCAGAGCTTCATAAGTAACACGTGACTCAACGATAAAGAGAAGCGAGGAAAGCAGTGTATCTGGTGCTGTAGTATTAAAAGCTAGATAATGAGATGTGCCAGTTTCCAGTGTCAGCATTTAAATAAAGTAAAAAAAAAAAAAAAAGAAAGCTGTCTTCCATCTGTCACCAGTTCAGAATAGATCAGGATTAGTTTTCAGTCCGTTGCTTTGGAAAGTTATCCCAAAGTACACTGGCATTTATCATTAAGGAGACTTTCAGCTTGAATGTTCTTTACTTAATTAAGCAGATACTAGTAGTTCTACCTCTTTTTAGTTACCAGTAGTAATACCTCTTTTCAGTCCCTTATTTGCCTTCTATAGGTGGCCTCCTGTTTTGCTGCCTTTTCAATCTGTTCCTAAAATGTAGGCCTTCATTAAAGACCCTGTAGTATTTCAATATAAGGGGAAGAAAGCATATTGAAGTATGTTCACAGAAATTATTTCTCTGGATCTTGAAAGATAACAGTCTTATCTATAAGTGGTAGCATTTGTTTGCCTCTTTGGAGTCCCAGTTTGTTTTTCCATCTTGCAGCATTCTAGTGCATCTAATGGTGCGCCTGCCCACAATGTACCCTGTCCTCTCATTCTTTCCCCATTGAAGAAGCCTGTGAAGCATCTTGTTTATGTAGGGCTTTGTGTGTAATAATTCAGGCTTGGTTTGTTATAAACTCGGTTTTATAAATTTCATGAGAAAACTCTGGAAAAAAAAACCCAAAACCCAATTACTTCTGCTTAGCGTAGAAGGTAGCCATGGCCTGTGAGAGCCCTTTGAGCTAGAAGAGTTTGTGCCACAGGCCAGGGGGCTGGTCCTCAGATCTGTTGTCCTGGTGGAGGTGTGCCCTGCCATCAGGGATGGAAACCACTGTGGCATCCAAGCGTGTTCATCTGAACAGGGTTTCATCCCAGTGCCTGAGGTAGTCTTTCACCCTTTCAGGTAGCCTGGAGGCAGACTAGTCAGTGTGGCTGTTGTGAGGGTGGCTGTTGACTTCACCCGTACACAGCTCACCTGGTTTCCTGGAGGGCTCCAGCCATCCCAGCTCTTAGGAAACTCTGATGAGACCAGGTACGCACAGCTCAACGATGCTGTCAACAGACCTGTGTTGCTTGCTTTCAGTGAGCTGAAAGTTCTCAAGGTCCCTGCCAGCCCATCGTTTCCTCGTGACTCCACACATCAGTTTGATTTTTAGGGTGCGTAAGTAAGATCCATCAGCAAGGCAACTTTGGAAATAGAGTGCCTCTGGGAGCTGGTCACACCTATCTCTAGGGGGTCACACAGTCTCCAGAGTCCTGGCAGAAGAGAAGGGGTTGCTAGCAGGATGCAGGCGGGCAAGTCTCAGCTTGGGCTGCTAAACCACTGTGGAGAAAAGGACCAAATACACATCGGCAGTAGAAGTGCTGTGAGAAGCTAGCCTAGAAAACAGAGGGCAGGTGAAGACGTGCAGCAGGGTTATAAAATAGCTGGAATTTCCTTAATTGCCTGGAACTTTGTGCTTAGGTGGATTAGGCTGTTGTAGTCCATTTGAGCGGTGACAAAGCTGTGAATAACTGAGATGAGGTGGTGTCTGCCAGGATGGGACACAGTCCAGATTTAGCTGTAGACCAATATTACTGGTGGACGATGCTGTGTGAGAGCAGCAAAGAAACCAGTAATGCTTATGGATGTCCAGACCGTGGGCAACGTGCAGACAGCCTTTGCAGAGCCTCTTGTAGTTTGTCAGGCAAATTCTTCTATATCAAGAGTTGTCTCTATTTTCCATGCACAACCCTGCAGCTGCTGTAAATAGTGAACACTTTGCTTTCCTGATATGCTTCACCTCTGGCATAGACGGTGTACGTGCTCAGAATAGCAAATGTATTATTATGCAGTGTGAAGCTATGGTAGCAGTGTTTTGTGTAGATGTAATGCAGTGTGTTTACCCTCCTTAAACCTATTGATGAAAGAATGTATGTTTTGTTCAACTGAATTGATTTACATTTTAGCGTTCATGACACTTTTCGTCCTTTCTTTGATAAGTCTGTGGTACTGTGACTGTTCCTGATCATGAAGAGAGATGGTGTCATCAGTTTTTTTAACATTATTTATTGGAATTCCTTAAGCAAAAATCAAACTTTGAATTCCTCATGGCCTCAATAAAGGAAACGTTTTTCTCCCACCTCCTCCATGTTGGTCTCTTGGCATAACAAGCTGCCATTCCAAATATTCAGGGTCTTCTTTTGTTTGCCTATATTTTGGGGTTTTTATTTTGTTTTGCTGGATTTCAGTTTATTTGCAAGATCCTTATCAGATGGAGCCCTTTGAAAGGGAGGACAGATGCTCTTGGGCCTTCTCTTGCCAGCTTAAAAAAATCATGGAAACGAACTTGTTCCTCTTTCTCTGCACCTAGTTATTTAAATGTTTGATTTGGCAGTGAGTCCAAACAAAAAAAACCAAACAACAACTCACTGCCCATGCTGAAAATCAGCATTTCATGAGCGCGCTGTTCATGTACGTGATGTTCAGATTTTTCCCTTTGAGCCTCAGCTTGACCCCCGTAGCCCATTTACTTGATCAGTCGTGCTACCTTGTGGGATGTACTTATCAGCAATCAAGGGAATGTGGCCTATGTGGGATATAACGAACAACACAGGAGACGACTGATACTTCTTTTGAAGCCATACCAATCTCGGCTCCCAACTATATCTTTGTTAGCCTGCTGAGCTTTTTTTTTTTTTTTTTTACAGAAGTAAACACTTTATTTCAATAGCAGAGACCTTTCATCCTTACGTTTCACCTTTTCGTCTAGGTTTTCTTTAAATGAATTTTCTGGTGAAAACAAGCTATATAAGTGCACATATTTTACAATTCTGAAACTGTATTTTAAGAAAAATTTGATGAAGTACTCACTTCCCATTGAATCACTCAAAAAGTCACGAGAGCATCCAGAGCAAACCAGAATTTCCAGAATTAGGATTTTGAAAATGCCTCATTTGTTTTAATTGAATATAAGGACACAATTTTCATGAAGTATGTTAGATTTTTACTGCTTCAGGTGTATTGTATTTAAAAAAAACAATTACCCAAGATCTTTGGTCACTTTCTGTGTGTACACTGCAAGCAGTATTTCAATACACTGCTTATCCTAACTCTAAACACACGATTATAGTAAAAGCAAATGCATTTGCAATGGAGGAGGGTATCTGGGAGCAGCATACAACTGTACTAAGGTTCCTGGACTGTGGACATGTGTTGGCAAAGGTGTATATAGTCTCTTGTTAAAGTCTGCCAGCTTTTCCCTTGACTGCTGCTGTGTTACAGGACTTCTGCCTGGGTTGAGTCAGAGCCACTTGAACAACTTCCACTTTTACTGCCAGTCTGGAGGGGAAAAAAAAATTCCCCCCAAAACCAAATCAGTGGTGGAAAGTGTTCTGCTGTGGATTTGCTGTATCTAAGGTAGCTACATGTGTACATAAAAGGAAGCAGAGTCGAAAGCTTTACAGAGCTTTTTCTGGACTAACACTAACTTCTGTGCCCGTGCCCTTTCTATCCCACCGCTGATATTTGTGAGAGTAAACTGCATGGGCATGGCTTGCCTACTGCTGGATATGTGCTTTCAGTGACATGAATGAGAGACCTCATGCCAGCAGTAGTGTTTGTCACACAGTATTTGCCAGCACATAAAACTTGCTTCATTTTGTTAGCTGACTTCCATGTAAGGCCAGAGTTTTCTCGACATGTGTAATTAATCTGTTTTGAAACACCTTCATGGCTTGGTGTCAGCTGCAGAGTTTCCTCATAGTCACATTGGGTCACAGCTGGCAAGGGAGAAGGGACGAGATTATCCTTTGGGAAAAGAATCTGTGCCTGCGTTTTCCTAATCAGATTTGTGATTTCTGTGTAATTGGGTGGTTTTATTCCACAAAGCATAAGCTGCTGCTGGCATGCAAACTTCAGAAATCTCTGACCTCTTTTGAACTTGCTAATTCTGAAGCTTTCTGTTCTGCGTTTCAGTTGTGCTTTGATTATGACAACTTTGAAAGAACTGTGCTTTGATGGAGTCTTGTACGAGGCATCTCTCTTGAAGCAAGTTAAAACCTGTGCTTTAAAACGTGGTGTTTGCATCTTAATCAATACTGAGACACAGTGAATTAATCTGCGTATAGCCCTGAGGGGATCTTCTTACTATGGGATTACTGAAAGACCTTGCACCTGCAAGGAACAGAAGCACAACAGTGATGTGGGTCTTGCGGGTGTGCATGGAAGCTCAAATCTGTGCTATCCATGCGTGTATTTCCATAAATGCAGGCAGGGAAATTTCTAGACATCTCTGGAAGTTAATCATCTGGGCTACTAAACTGCACAGCAGGATTACTGGAAAAACTGTTAACTTAGTCTGGATGAATGAGCTGAGTTTGGATTCAGGAATATGCCATGATTCTCTTGATATCCCCTACTTCTTAGTTCAGCACAATTCTTGCTGAATACAAGATTGTTGGGTTTTTGTGCTTTAACTTGCAATCCTGTGCATTGCAAAGGCAGTTGGGACTATTGATTGAGTCAAGCAGGAGGCTAAAAAGTGGTGTGGCCAAAAAGTGGTGTGGCCAGTGGGAACATCTTTTGAGGAAAGAGGAGGGCAAATGTTATCTTTTGACTTGCTATGCATTTTGAAGACTGCTTAATATAAGCAGTTGCCATTAGATTCTCTACGTTTAAATGTTCATTAATACAGCTGCATTGCTGTGTCAACTCACCCGTAGGAAGAATCAAGGCAAGTCAGTATCTCTGGCTATTGATTAATTGATTTTGCTGACTCTTCCTCTATTATTTGTTCTGCTTTGATTTCTGTAACAAAATTACTTTTGTATTTGTTATGGGGTTCTTTTAAGCCTAATAGACCAGATGCAACAAAACACCTAAGGGTGCAGGCAGCTTCTAAACAACTGCTGAAATCTCACTGAAGCCAGTGGTGTTTAAGCATGAGCTTTGCATAACTGGGACGTAATGTTCAACCAGTAAAGAATGAAATGAAAAACCCGCCTTTCCATTTTTACTACCATCATAAAATGAATACAACTATTTTTACACACAAAGTAAAGCCCTCTAATGTGAAAGTCTTAACCATTTTTGGTGCCTTTTCTGCCGCGTCATGTACATCTTCCAGACTTCTTAGTGTGACTTAGCCCTGCTATACTGCAAGAAGCTCTGCATTCTGCTGCCCATAAAGCTAAGTTTTTTAATTCATATATTTGATGTGGCTTCAGGTACCGTGGAATGTAAAACTCTGAGGCAAAACATTGGAGGAACTGAATCCAGATATTACAGACTTATTGGTGGAAACTCATCATCCTCTTCTTACACATGCTTGAACTGATCAGCTGTTTGAATATGGAAGGAATTCCCAAGTGCTCTACTCTGTTTTGGATAGATAACCTGTGGAATGAGCCTTTCCTTTCCTCTCAGTATCAAAAGTAGTCAATGCCCACAGACCAGAGAAGGTGCCATCTGAGCTCATATATAACTCACGTTGTTTCCCTGTGTACAACACACAGTGTCATTACAACTGTTTTTTGGTTTGGTGGGTTTTTTTTTCCCCACTTTATTTTCCTTTTGGTTATTGTATGAAATTTGCCATGCAGCTGAAATTGGAAACTATCACTGTATTTTTAGGGTTGGTTTTTCTTGTCTCCATTTCCCAGCAATGTTCAAAGAATTGGAAAAGCAGCGATCTTTTCTGAAGTACATACTTAAGTAAATTGGTGCTATATTTAAGAGTTCAAGCTTCAGTAGAGCGTAAACTGGAACATCGACTTTTACTGCTGTGCAGTAGGTACCTCAATTTTAGGTAATCCTTTTAAACCCTGAGCAAAAGACCGTGAGAAAGAAAAAAAGGCTTAAGAAACTCAGTGGTCTAAATTGACAAAATAGTATCGCCTAAAAAATCTGAGCTTTTATTAATGTATTCTGCAGGACTGTAAGTACAGTAGATATGAAACTCCTCAGTCTGCCTGATGCTAAATTAGGGATGTGAGCACTGCTGTTCAGAAAAAAGCCCTTATCGTAGGCTAAGTGCTGTAGCCTCTTGTACTTAAGTGACTGAACTTGTCCTGTTTCAGGGCAGTAAACTGTAAAAGCTTTCTGATTGGTTTAATGAACTACACTGTTGTTGTAAATAGCTTATTTTCAGTTAATCCAACTCAAAAAGAGTTAAGAAATTCTGTGTCAGTCATGGGAAAAACAAGTTTACATAGCTATTCTGCCTCGTATAGCCCGCATTCCTTCTTTTTCTCAATTATAAAGGAATTATAGCGCAATAGCATGTTAAATGTTGTTCATGTGCCCAGATTGTGCCAGCGGACCTGCATGGGTGAACATTTGCAATGGGGAGAGGAGTCCTCTGTGTGTGACCTTCAATTTGCCCACGTGCAATCCCTGGCATAACCAGTGGCATCAAACAGTGGAGCACCAGAGTCCTCATTCCCTTTGCCCGTGCGGGTAATCCCAGCGACCACGGTGAAGATCTTACACTGAATAACTCTGCTAAGGTTTATATGCAGTTGCAGGCTTTAATGTTGTGTTTCTCACTGGTGCTTTGTTTTGCCTTTTAACTTTTTTTAAAGAAACCTTTAAGTCTTCTATCGGTATTGATTTTTTTCTGTGCATTTTTATTACTATTTTAAACCTTGCCTTGCTGCTGCTTGTCAGAATTAAATGAACTAGTGAGAAAACGCCTGGTTTCAGGTTAGAGAAGGTGCAAAGTTTGTTGTTGTTTGTAGGATCAAGATGGCTAAGCAATTATTGATAGCTCTTCCAGTTCTGGAGGCCTTTGAGGAGGTAAGGCAGAACAGAAAGATTGTTTTGCAATTATAGGTTAATCCCGTGTAATAGCTGAAAGGTTTTATTGTGGAGGTTGCCTACCCATTAGAGAGGTTTTGCCTGCTGCGGCCTGGATTGGTGTGCCTGACAAGCAGGGTGAAGTTTGGGATCTTGTTGTCTGAAATAGTGTCTTTCTAGCTGCTCAGGGATCTGTGCTGCACAAAGGAGTGATGTACTTAAGGTTAAGTCAGGTTTTGAGCAAAACTGAGGGACAGCAGAAGTCCTCTTAAAACTTCTTCAGTCTGATAGCGTTTGTCTTCCTTCTCTGGCTCAGCAGACACTGACAAATTGCTTGTTGCTCTTGTGTAGCAATCGAAGTACTCTCCTATCAAAGCTTGTGCAGACTTATTAACAAACAGGCAAAGGGGAGGATGATCAGATCCTAGAAATATAGGAAGTATCTTACTCAATGCAGGTTTGGCTGTGTGTATTTAATTTATATATCTTGTATTTTGTGCATATGTGAATATGCCCATTGTAATCTGTGCCCATTCATGAATGCAGCTACATGCTCTGCTTCCTTCCCTTTCTTTTTCAACAGACCTGGCCAGGAGAGCAAATGCTGGGCCGTAAGGGTGGAAGTGGAGCCGTCACAAGAAGCTGAGAATAGCTGCCTTCGCTGGGCATAGATTGTGGTAGTAAAGTAGTGGACTACTTCATCAGATGCTTGACGTTGAATGTAAAAATTTGTAATCAATTTTGAGTGGGTTTAGGGTTAAACAAGTGGTACCCTTGAGGCTGGTGAGACCACTTCAGGAGATACTCAAGTGTTTTGCTGAATGAGAATTGGCTTAAAAGCTGGCATCAGGGCACTTGGAGTGGATTTGGCAACCACAAAACACAGGCAAAACTGGTGCTGAGATGGTCCGATTTAGGTTTGTGTCTGAGCATCCCGTTAGCTTGCCAGTTTGAACACTAAAAGTAAATGTGTTCTCTTAATAATGAATTCTTCTTGAACAAGATTTTTTGCTTCATCAGAAGGCTTACCAGCTTACTGTCATAGCTCCTCCTGCCCTGCCTGGCAGTCATATTCCTGGATTTCTTCGTTCGGCACAGACTATTGGGTTCTTGGTGACAGGCACTGCTATGTGTTTTCTCCTAGGTGGCGTGTAGTTTCATTAAAACTCTATGCCCTAATAAAATGTATGTATAGAGGAAGATTTCCTAGGCATCCCCTGGTTATAACAAGGTAGTGATTATTTTGTGGATAAAGGAATCGTGTCTCCTGACATAAACAGAATTGTCTAAGTCCATAGATTAATCTCATAACAGATTCATCTTAAAATGAAAGTGTTATTTCGTGTGTTTTGCTTGTTGTCTGCCAGAACAAAATCCACAACTGTTTTTTGCAGGAACCTGCCATACACTGAACTGTGATGTGGAACATCTGTAAAGCGGCTTGTTGTTCTTATTCTTCTCAAATACCCGGTTTTTGTACTGTGATAATTCTAGCACTTGGGACGCAGAACAATGCTTTGTCCTTACGTGGCTTGGTAGCTAATTTTGAACATATGTGAAGCAGAAATACTTTGGTTTGTGGCTGAGAAAATGAAGATGACATGGTGATTTGCTCAGGATGGTTCATGGGGTGGCACCAGTGGCGAATGAGGTGCCGGGTCAGACCTCATGGTTGCCGGGACAGAAGCTATCTGCCGAAGCAGGACAGCTTTGCTAGTGGGCTGCTGCACAACATGGCTGTGCGCGCCTGTGTGGTCTGTCAGTGCAACGTGGGTGGGTGAATATGGGGAGAGGTATGGGAGATCTCATCAATGCTTATAAATATCTAAAGGGCAGGTGTCAAGAGGATGGGGCCAGGCTCTTTTCAGCAGTGCCCAACGACAGGACAAGGGGCAACAGGCACAAACTGGGAACACAGGAAACTCCATCTGAACGTAAGGAAAAACTTACTTACCTTGAGGGTGACAGAGCACAGGAACAGGCTGCCCAGAGAGGTGGTGGACTCTCCTTCTCTGGAGATACTCACAACCCTCCTGGATGCGTTCCTGTGCAACCTGCTGTAGGTGAACCTGCTTTGGCAGGGGGGTTGGACTAGATCTCTGAAGGTCCCTTCCAGCCCCTACCATTCTGTGAGAGTGCCAGGTCCAGGCACGTGTAAAGAAGGGCATGTGGAGACAGGGGAAAACCCAGCACCTCTGTGTGAGGTGGTGCTGCAGTGCCTGGGGCAGTGGCGTGGTGGTGTAGATACGTCCTCCCAGAGTCAGCCCAAGCTCTTCAGGGACAGCCCTCTGTATTGGGTCGGGGTCTTCATGGTGTGGCCCAGGGCCAGTGGGCAATGGCCAAACTGCCCTTGGTGCCCTTGGCTTTTGCAGGTCCCGCTGAGGCCCAGCATTGGCCAGTGGCCTCTCTGTGAGGCAAGGCTGCAGAAAAGTGGGAGTGAGACCCTCCCAGGGTAGCACGAGCACAACCTCTGCTGCTGTTCCCCAGGCCAGACCCAACGAAACGTTGCTTGTTAGGAAAGAAATGCGACTTGCTTCTCATTTCAAGCTAGAAAATGAGCTGGAAATGGGAGATGTCAAACTCTGTGAACCCAGCCTTGTTTCAAGGCAAGAGTAAGGAATAATTCTTTAACACCAATTTTTATTAGATAACTTTCCAAAAGCATTTCATTATTTCTCGTCTAAGGAAAGGTAAATACGTAAGACCTCACATAGCTCTAACATTTACTGATTTTAAATGCTAACGTCACTGCAAACTAAAATTAAGAATGATAACACTGAGATAACAGTTTTATAACCCTCGAACTGAGTAAATAGCTAAGAGTATCCCACCTTATGACAGAATAATTGATGCTTAGAGGTGTGCATTTACATATCAAGGCCTCCATGAAGCCCTCAGGGATCACAGCTTGCTCTTTTTGTTACACAGTCAGACTTCAAGTGCAACAAAGTTTAACATTTTTATGTTGAGAAGTTTCTCAGAGATCAGTGTTTACGCATCAAAAATTGAACCACAACAGAACTTTGAAAATCCGGAGAAATGGCTCCCAAGTGATTGGAAGCCTGTGCTATATAAAGCCCTCGATTTCAGGGGAGAAGCTCTTTGGAAGTTGGCTTCATCAGGTCCCAGATCGCAGCCTTCTGAAAACTGGTGGAAGGATTCCCAGGGATAACAGCAAGCTTTGAATCGGCCCCAAGGTGAATTGTGTTTTTTTCTACTTTTATGGTAGATGTGAACACGACTCTTGATTTTTCACATGGAGGGGTATGGTTCACATAGCTGTAGTATTGGTGCAAGATTTTGGTCTGATGTAGAACGCATGTGTCCCCTTCTTCCCTGCAGTTCCTGCAAGGCGCTGCTGAGCGCTGTGGGCTGGTCACAGGTCCTGGGTGCTGGCACTCAACAAGCAAGTAACATGGTGAGAATGGTCAGGGCAGATATACAAAGAGCCTCATCTTCAGGCAGTCCAAACCCTTGCAAGCAGTGCTGCAGCTGATGCTGTGGAGGGCACTGCCCTTCTGTAGATGGACCCTATGCACTGAAGCTACTCCCGTGGAGCAGCTGCAGAGATGTGGGCTGGGTTTCTCTCCTGGGTTTTCCTGAGGCTGGTAGTGTAAGAAGTTTCACTGGTTTCTGGGAAGTTTATTTTGTTTTTTAGAATAAGTGGAATCTGTTGACAAATTCTGACAGTCATTTTGGGGAGAGAAACATTGTTTTGGTAGCTCTTTTATCCTTATGCTAAATCATCCTAGCCATTAATGTCTGTTGGGTTTGATTTCTGCAGAAAACTGTGTGCTTTGCACATGATATTAGTAGCTTATTGAGGTGCCCAAATTATTTCATTTAGAATCATAGAATGGTTAGAATTGGAAGGGACCTTAAAGATCACTTAGTTCCAACCCCCCTTCCATGGGCAGGGACACCTTCCACTAGACCAGATTGCTCAAAGCCTCATCCAACCTGGCCTTGAACACTTCAAGGGATGGAGCATCCACAACTTCTCTGGGCAAACCTGTTCCAGTGAAGGTAAAAAATTTCTTCCTGATATCTAATCTAAATCTTCCCTCTTTCAGTTTAAAACTGTTACTCTTTTTTCTATCACTACAGTCCTTGATAAAGAGTCCCTCCCCACCTTTCCTGTAGGCCCTGTTTAGGTACTGGGAGGCTGCTATAAGGTCTCCCCAGAGCCTTCTCTCCAAGCTGAACAATCCCAACTCTCTCAGCCTGTCTTCATAGGAGAGATGCTCCAGCTCTCTGATCATCTTCATGGCCCTCCTCTGGACTTGCTCCAACAGGTCCATGTCCTCCTTATCTTGGGGCCTCCAGAGCTGCATGCAGTACTCCAGGTGGGGTCTCAATGCGAGCAGAGTAGAGGAGCAGAATCACCTCCCTCAACCTGCAGGGAAGCTGGCCATGCTTCTTTTGATGCAGCCTGGGATGCAGTTGGCCTTCTGGGCTGCAAGTGCACATTGCTGGCTCATGCTGAGCTTTTCATCCACCAGCACCCCCAAGTCCTTCTCCTCAGGGCTGCTCTCGATCCATTCTCCGCCCAGCCTGTATTTGTGCTTGGGATTGCCCTGACCCATGTGCAGGACCTTGCACTTGGCCTTGTTGAACTTCATGAGGTTGGCATGGGCCCACCTCTCAAGCCTGTCCAGGTCCCTCTGGATGGCATCCCTTCCCTCCAGCGTGCTGACTGCTCCACACAGCTTGGTGTCATCGGCAAACTTGCTGAGGGTGCACTCAATCCCACTGTCGATGTCATCGGCAGAGATGTTAAACAGCGCTTGTCCCAGTACTGGCCCTTGAGGAGCGCCACTCATCACTGGTCTCCACTTGGACATCAAGCCGTTGACCGCAACCCTTTGAGTGCGGCCATCGAGCCAATTCTTTACCCACCGAGTGGTCCACCCATCAAATCCATGTCTCTCCAATTTAGAGACAAGGATGTCATGCAGCACAGTGTCAAATGCTTTGCACAAGTCCAGGTAGATAATGTCAGTTGCTCTTCCCTTATCCACCAAATTTAGCCTAACTTTAAGCAGCAGTTTGTGCAGACCATGGTCTCAGACCTCAACAAATAGTGATGAAATATCCCCATAGCTGCAATTTGAGATACCATGAGTGAGAAGCTCCTGTAGTGTAGTGCTGACCTCCTTAGTATCTACCTATTGCATGCAAGGTTTTTGGAAAGATTTCTCAGAGGAGACACTTGTATGAGCCCTTCTTCTTGGAGAAGACTTATCTAGAATTTAGACTAGACTTCATGCTCTGAAGCTGCTGATTTTAAATAAATGTTGCTTAAGGGTATTTTGAAGGCTTTCTTGCCAACTGCCATGTTTTCTTGATGAATTACTTGAATGGTGGTACTCCAAACGGTTTGTTTTTTATAAAGCAGTTTCTACCTTTATTTTAAGCTTTTAACTGTTGCACAGGTTTTTAAAAGTACAGAACTATACTATCTCTTTATTTTGAATAACCCCAGAAGACCACTTGATACCAATTTGTGGGTTTGATTTGAGTGTAACTTGTGTTTGCAGGTAATATACCTCAATGTTTTGTTCTTGGTGTGAAGATCATACAGGTTGTAAAAGAGGATTGTTCTTGAGTTATGCACATTTTACTTCTGCTGTTTGGCCTGATGGCTGTTAACAGCCACTGACACTATGGAACCACTTTATAGTGAAACCTTGGATGTGCCCCTTCACCTGTACCTCCTCTGTTCTCTCTGCTTAATAGATCAACTTCATGATAGGTCGGCTTTCCATAACAGAGGAACTGTGACTTGACATGTGCGACATGGCATTGCACAACACTGCTCTAGGAGCAGTGGGAGATTTACTATTTTACTTGATTATCAAATCAATTTGCCCCTTCCAAATTCACTATAAACTGGGTCTGCTATGAATCTGAGCTTCAGAGAAGCCCGTGCTGATGGCATTGCGTAGATTAATGCATCCTAATCTTGCATGTCTTTTGGCAAAGCTTTCTTTTATTCTTAATTTATATTTCCTTTCTTGCTGCAGTTTTTTTCTCTATTTTGTATTGTAGGATCGGGATATTCACCCCTTGAAGATGACGAAGATGTGTATGCACGCAGTAGATACAAAGGTGAATGCTTTGCTTATGTGCTAAAGAGGATCAGCTGATTGCTGAGAAAAAGCTTCCTTCTTTTTCTTTTCATGGATGATAAAATCTTGGAGATCCAGCTCCATGGTTTTTCTCGTGGATTTTTAGATCAAGATTTAATTTCTACATTTTTTAACAATGGAAATTAGACCAAGTCCTGATCACCACTCTTTTATGCACCTGAGTAAGTAACTTCTGTGCTGCCTTTGCTCTTGGAAGATCAGGTTGTTAAATCATGAAAATCTAGGAAGAGCTTCTCTTTCTTCTTCATACATCCTAACAAAGCCATCAATGATAAGCTGACTCAAAACCTGGGCCTACTGATGGTAATGTATAGAAGTATATGCAAGAGAACTTGATTTTCATGACTTTTTTTCCCATAAAGTTGTTCGCATTTCAGATTAACCTGCTAGCTGAAATGCGAAGTGAAGTGTGTTTAATGAAAGAACGTGTACATTCCAAAATCAAAATATGTAGCTGGATGAATGAGTGAATAGACTTGCATGTTTATAAAGCAAATTCAGGTTTTCTTCCCTATTCCGGAAGATTTTGCCATTCAGCAAGATTGGGAAGTTTTTTGCCACTACTAGTAAATCTTCCATTTACTCTGTCCATTTTCTTAAAAAGTCTGCTTCTGTCTCAATACCCCTCTCCTCTGCCAAAATCCCTTAGAAGCCTAAACTGTAGAGGAACATAGCATTTAATTTATCCCTTTAAATGGTAACTGCAACAAACTAATCTGTGGACATGCTAGCGTTGTAATATAATCATTTTGATTACTTGAAAATACTGGGCACTGGTGTCTTGTACGTTATTGATTCTCTGCACAGAATCAATGGGCCTTGTAAGAGGTAAGTCATAAAGTGATTCAGACATTTATGAACAGCAGAGGAAAGCGCAGACGCTATAGCTATGTTGCTGTTTTCATAAATGTCTTATGTTCCTCCCAGTAAAATACTACAGTATGAAATTTTGCTTTCAAACACATGCAGAAATTTTTCTCTAAAGCCTTGTTTAGGTAAACTCATTTTTCTTTGCCTTTTAACATGTAACCCTCATCAGACACACAGAAAAAGAATTCCAGAGATCATGAAGATAAATCAATGCCAATTCATGCCAGGGTAGGCCAGTAGTTAAAATGCGGATTCTGTATAAATTCCTTTTATATGGTGATTCAAAATGGATTATACTCATGTCAGCCAAAATGTCACCAGGGTAAGTGAAACATAATGACTTATTCACACAGATATTAAAAACTGCTCTGAGTTTGGAAGCGCTACTGCCAAATGTTGAAGATCAGACAATGTGAATCTAAGAGTATAAAGCGCTGGAGTAGAAAAGGCTCACTCTTCATTAGCATACTTATTTAAGTTGGTGTTGGGGAGAAGGGGGTGGAGAAAGACAAAGGAAGGAAAAATGGGCTGAGTAGCTACGTTCAGAGCTTCTCCTTATATGTGCAGTCCAGCATTGTGGGTATGGCCTGTTGCTCAGCAAATAAAACTTCTCAGTGACAAATAACTAAATCAATTTTCTTAACTGATGTTAGCATACCTAAGCAGCATTGTTTTTTCTTTTCACACACGTTCACTAAACAGTGCAAGCAAGCACACAAATTCGTCCTCTTTGGCATCTGCAAACAAAACATCGTGGTTAATTGGGGGGGCGGAGGGGTGGGAATCGACCTCCTACCAAACCCTTTTGTCTTCATCTGAATGTTTTTCAACTTGCTCAGCTTCCCAGAGAAACATCGCTGAGACTTTCTGTGCCCACAGCATTTTTAGAGAGCTTTTGCCTTCCTCCCTGGTGAACCCTCGGCTCTGACGGCTGGTGTACCAGCAAGCCACAGGACAACCTGTCACTTTGCGTGCTGCTTGTGAAGGAAATGCCCAGCTGAGGCTGCTGCTATAAGACTGAGGGGTTGGGGGAAACAATGCTCTAGAAAATCCTTTTTCCAGCCACTTGGCATGGCTGTCGAGGATCATATTTGAGGAGGAAAGGCTTCCCGAGTACAGGCGTTCATCACAGCTGTAGTGCCACTGCTCTGATGGTCCTGGTTCCTAATACGTTTTCTCAAATACCATAATGATCAAACGGTAGCCCTAGCTGTAGGGGCAACATTGTGGCTTCAACCATTTCTGCTTGCTGCCTGTTTTCCAGTGGTTTCAAACACAGCATTGAGTCTCTGAAGTGTTTTACTGCCAAGTGATAATGCAGGCTGTTGTATCGCTGAGGAATGGTGCGAACCTTCTGTTAAACAGAAAAAACACTACGTAGGTCCTGGTAAGTAAAAACTCAAATTTCAGTTAGGTGAACAGAGCCCGGTAGAGATGGTGAAGCTCCAGAAGAGATGCCTGGGAAGTTTGTAGCTTTTCTTATTCCGAAAGCCTTCAGGAACACGGCTGATCTTGTCTTGAGGCAGGGAGCAGCCTGTGTGACCTCTTGGGGCCCCATCTAGCCCTAATATTCCATAAGTACTCCATGTAGCTGGTTAGCCTTTGAAAATGAGTATGTGCCTTCACTTAAAAATAAACAAGCTTTGATCTAAAACTTTGTTGTATTGTTTGATGTGCTTTCAGGCACATAAGCTTTTCAAGTTAGCTGGGGTTTTTTTCAGTGATATCAGTTGGTCTAAACCCAGATATTTGCCCGCTTACAAAACCCCGCCTCACCCCCTTTCTTCTAATCACATTCAGTTCCAGAGTAAGCATAATAATGTTTTAGATCAAACAGATGTTCCTCCTAAGCTCTTCAAGTTATCTGCATCCAAAAGCATGTCTGTTTTTGTTTTTCTTTCTGACAGTATCATTTGGTCCAGTAAAAGATGTATTACCCCCCTCAGGAGCCTTGCTTTGTTTCTCTCTGTAGACCACCATAGCTGCAACGACACTACAGGAATGGCTTTTTCTTTTTCAGTATTCAGTTTGTGCATTAAACTGCATTTGTTAGTGGATAGCTACTTTTTTTTTTTTGTTAAATACATATGCAGCTGTTTACTTAAGGCAAGCATGTTTGTAAAACTGCAAAAATTTGCAGAAAAACACAGGCAATTTGCAGTACCTGAAACAGCTGCTTTGTCTTTTTTTTTATTATTATTATTGTTATTTTATTAGCCTCTTGTCATGTTGCAAAGTCTGTTTGTCTTCACAGGCTTTACAAAGGAAATCACCCACGTGCGTTTTGCACCTTCTATATGTGGAAAGCCTGAGGCATAAACATCTTGAACTAATTTACCAAAGAATTACCTAGCTAGCTGGGGCAAAACCTCAGCCTGCCTGAGTCTTCATCCCCCGTGGTGCCCCTTCAGTCAGTGTTCTCCTGGTAACTTCAGGTTTAAACCCTTCTGCAGAAAAACTCAGGCCTTCTCCTTAATTAAAAAAAAAATAAATTGAAGTTTAGGGTCTCGGGCCATGAGAAGAACACGTGGGATGGAGAAGCTGAAAATTTTGAGGATGAGACCACTGAAGGGGAGATTATGGAAAAGCTGCTGTGAGCTCAGGGGCAGGAGGGTTTCTCCAGGAGGTGAATGAGACACAGGCTGCCTCTCTGAATCCAACGTGCGTGGCTTCCCCCAGAGAGCGGCCGGAGGCGATGCCTGAGCCTGCAGCAGCAGCAGTGGGGTAGGCAGCTAAGGAGGCCGCGGAGATGGGTGCTGTCATCGCTCATTACTTCAGCAGTAGCTGATTGACTTCTATTCCTGTTAGCTCACACGCCCCACCTGATCTCCTGGGTTTAATTTCATTCACAGCAAACATGAAAAGTGTGAGCCATTGTGATACAGCCCCTCAACAAAGTGGCCCTAGTCAGTTGTTGGGGTTTTTTTTTAATGTCTTTTGATAACTATGGGATAGAGATTAGGGTGAAGGACAGGAAATAGTTCTTAAAAAGAAAAAAAATCTTAACAAAACCCACTCTCCACCAAACTACTTTTTCATAATTCTGTGATAAATAGTGGAGGATGTATTTGACATTCAGTGCTTCTGGAAAACAGGACCACAGGTGGGAAAAAACAGAGCTGGGATGATTGTGTGACTGAGCCAAAAAGCTGAACTGCTATCTGCCCCTAACCTGCTGGGTGCTGGGAGACTGGTCTGCTCATTTCCCACATCTCGGTTACTGCGTATTTGGTGACACTGGGAATAATGTGACTCGCACATCTTTGTAAAGGGTTTTCACGTGTATTGGTGAAATACAAAAAATAAGCATGTCACAGTACAGTATGACTGCTTCAGAAAAAGACTAATCTAAAGGAACATGCTGTTGGTCTAGTCAAGAGCTTGACGGTTAGTCTCTGATTTTAGTCCTCAGATGCTATTCAGCACCAGCACAGCAAAATGTAGGTGCAAAATGTAGTTTCCATTGGGATAGCGTAGATATGTCCTAGAGACATTGTACACTGAATATAAATATCCTATGTATGAGAAATATACCAAGCTGTATTGATTTTTGTTTATTTATGTGTGGAGCTGATCCAAATCGTGTAGAAAAATGTACATAATAATAACAAGAATTAAGAGCTAGAAGTGAACATCTGCTAAAGAGGATTGAGAAATTATTTTTACATGTCTCCTGTTAGTTTGTAAGAATGAAGGCTAAAACTCCTCGTGCTTTGTTTCTTTTTTTCTTTTTCCATCTTTCTTACAGACTTCGAAAGTTTTGTCATGTACCTCCCGCATGTCACACATTGTCACACAGGATTTTAGGACCTGCCATCTTTCTCTTTTTGCCTTACAATCCCTCCCCTCCCTCCCTCTCAATATGTCCTTTTCAAATCTCGGGGCTGAAAAAGGGCAGGCTTTGCCACCCCCTGTGTAGGAAACTCCAACTGAGAAGCTGCCCGCTGCAGAAAAAGCACGGCTTTCTTGGTGCACCCTGTTGCCAAAGCTAAACAAAGATTTTGAAGCTTTGGCTGGGAAGGGGAAGTCTCTATTTGATACTGCACCCATCAGTGTCATGGGATTGTATTAAATGCTCACAACATGGTACCCGTATCCTGAGTATTTTAAAGGGTAGCCCTGACCATCTATTAAAGGTTTGGTTTTATGTACATGTGTTTCCCTTTTTCCTGTGGGTTGGGTAGGAGCATTAGCCATGAAGTCCCAGCCAAATTCCAGCTTCCCTCTGACTTGGCATATCCATCCGTGTCACTGTCCTGCATCCAGGAGCAACTAGAAGGTAGTTCTCATAATTTAGGCTACATTTCCATGATACTAAGGAATGGTAGCCACCATCTGAGGTGAGGAGTACAACACGTGAAGTCCAGACCTTTGAGAACATTTATAACTGGATTTAAATTTCTGCAGCTTGGGTTCCCTTTTCTGAATATGTGCTAAGTATATAGTATGCTTGTGAATGAACCTCGACACCCTCTGAGGGAGTTAACAGTAGAAGTGCAGAGGTTTGTGCTGTGAAATACATGCATCGTGCTTGAGTGCATGTTGCACTTCGAAGCTACAAATTACTACCAAAAAGAGAGGAATAAGGTCAGATCTTTCTCGAAAACTCTTTGCTTAGTCTGTTGGATTGGACACTTGCCTTCAGATTTAAACATGGCAATAGTATTGTGCCCGTTTGCTATTTTGTTGGCAATATGAAGAATATTTGAGTGTTTCAGTGTGGCACCGCAGAACTGCTGAGAACGGTGAGGGAGCTGCTGGTCTTGCACGCTTCCCAAGTTCCAGTTCAGCCTTAATCCTGAGTGCTAACTTGGAAAGTACCTTTGCAAAACTAGAGCCGTACTTAAACCATGAACAGTTGTTCTGGCACATGGAGGATGTGTACAGACAGGCTTGACTTATTGGCGAGATGATTTATGTAA
>VFFE01008903.1:108241-142153 GCA_008921705.1 Burhinus oedicnemus | reverse complement strand
CCCCCAATCTAATGGCTACAATCTTTAATGTTTTGTAATATAAATGAGCTGCCAGTCTTTGAAGGGCTGACCTGGTGTATAAGACTTAGTGCACCTTGCTGCACTGTTACTTCTCCACTTTGAGGATTGGTGGCTTTTTAAAGCAGACTTTTTATTCCATTTCTTTTCTGTGACCTTGAACAAAGAAAGTGATTTTATGTTTGTGTCTGACCTTTCACGTTCTGTGAAGTACTATGAGTGGGTCCTTTGTTCTCTGTGCTAGAAACACCGTGGTGCTCCCCCATTAAGGTGAAACATGGTTATGCGAACTGCAGGACACCTCAAGGGGAATATTACAAGAATGTATTGGGGACGAGATGCGATATTCGCTGTCAAAAAGGCTACGAACTGCATGGCCCTCAGCAGCTAATTTGTCAGTCAAGCAAACGCTGGTCTGGGAAGGTGCTGTGCAAACGTAAGTAGCTATGAAATTTGTGCACGTGGCTTGCGCCTCGGATTCAGCAGACAATAAATTTTACTTGCCTTTGAAACAGTGACCTGGGATTGTTATTTGCATTTTAAATGTTGACAGTATACTTTGATATGTATATTGGCTGGTTGCTGAGGATCTTAGAGTGGTACATGGCATGATAAGTATCACGAGTGGTACAAATACTCTTGGCAGAGGACAAGGATAGGGAACATTTTATGAGAGTGGGATTTTGATTTGTGGGAATAATTTTATGACAGAGCCATAAAGCTGCTTTAAGATACTGCTCCTTGGATTTTGTAAGCTGACACAATTTGTATCAGGTGTCTAAGCAGGCTTTTCCAGTAAAACATTTTCTGAGTAGAGGGGAATAGGTACTTTTTCTCATATAAATATTGCATTAGGCCACTGTGTATGTAAGTTAAACTTGAAATGCAGCTGATAAGAACAGTGTGAAAAGCCTCATGTGGAACATTACTTTCTCCCACTTGTCGTTTGCTAGCTGCATCCTTATTTCTCTGTAATACCCCGCATTGACATTACTCTAAAGGGGGAATAACAGGTTTCCAGAAATCTTTGTTTTTCTGTTCCAGAAAAGCGCTGCCCGACCCTGTCCATGCCGACCAACGGGGGCTTCAAGTGTTTAGATGGTGCCTACTTTGGCTCAAGGTGTGAGTACTACTGTTCTCCAGGATACCAGCTGAAAGGCGACCGTATAGTAACATGCATGGACAACAAAGTTTGGAGTGGCCGGCCAGCGTCCTGTGTTGGTAAGTGGTTAGCCTGCATCCTGGAAAGTCTACATCTTGAGGTACCTGCTGGTGCCCAAGTCATCCAAATGAATTCTAAAATGCTCTTTTATCCAGTTCCTGGGGGAAAAAAGCAACTGTCCCTTTTGAGGAAGCAGAGAACAGTTTTCCAAGGAATACAGAGTGCTCTCTGTCACTTAGTGCTTTCAGTCCCAAGTGACTGTCTTCCTTACACACACACTGCCAGGGCCAAGCGTTATCGGCTTTAATAAAGATGAGGCTGGTGTCAGTGCTGTACAGTGCTTGTAGCAGCCTTCCCTGATCTCCTGGGTGACTTGTTGGTAGTCTGTAATTACCGTGCTGCTCTTCTAGCATGTTCTCCGTGCCGGAGTCTGTCCTGCTCTCTGCAACTTAATGATAAGACAGGTTTGAAACTAAACCCTTTGTCTGACCACCTCTGTTGCTTTTCTTTCTTGGGATCATGGTTTCCAAATATATCCAGGCAATATGAGTGGATTGTAGTTACCAGCATGGCTGCAGTGAGCTAAAATAAATTTCAGCCTAGTTCTCATTAGTTATGCCAGGAATTTTCATTACGTCGTCAGCCGTCTCCCTCATCTGGAATAATTGTTTTTATATACATAAATGAAAAGAGAGATAAACAAATGTGGAGATTTAACTTTCCTTCCTACTAATGAGATTTCAGCAGATAGTGAAGTCTCAGCTGCTGCTCTTGTTTCTGGGAAGTCTCTGATAAAAGGTTCAGCAGCCACCCACAAAGGAAAGTATTTTTTGGCCATCTGAATTTGCTGTCAGTAATTTAAGCTTGTGGGTGGTAGAGTATTTGTGCTCAGTGTTTTCTATGTATGATAACTTGGTTTTCCTCAGAATGCCTGTGGCTCAGTCTAGGTTAGCAAATGGCTGTGGAGTTTCTCCACTGTGGCCTGACATTCATAGAATTCTGTTCAGGTTTCCTGTTACTTGGTGTTGCACAAATGTAGAAACGAGCCTGCTGCTTAGGTTTACACTGTTTGTGGTGTCTCTTGTTTTTATTACAAAAACAAACCTTGTCCTTCTCAGTGGTGTGGGCAGAGGAAGGAAAACAAACCCTTTTAAGTCTGGGAATGATAAAATGTTGTCTTCTGCATTTCCTGGCACTTCCAGAACCTCATCTGTTTGCAGCCACGAGGTGCTTATTACAGAGGATGCTGTCTTGCAGAGTAGAGTAAGCAAGTATGTCTTAAGCGAAGAAAGAGGCTAAGTTAGCACTAACACTTCTTTTTGATTCCAAAAATGCAGGATAGTTGTTGCGTAGGATATGATTGCATGTCCCAAGTAATTCAGTAAAAGTAATACTATTATTTAAGTTCTGGTAATACCACACAGTATGGGGAAGACCCCTTCAAACCTTGTGTGCACACAGTTCCTATGTGCAAATAGTGAGTTATGCAGTTAGTAAACTGTTTAATAAGGTTGTCTTTTGACCTCTTGATAGGTAGGACAGAGATTTTTTGGGGGCCAGACGTGCCCCTAACAGTGTAATGCAGTTTGCAGTTGAACACATGGCCCTTACTGTAATTTAGTAGTTACAGAAAAGTCATCAGTGAAGCGCAGCCCACGACAGTTTACCAGGGGCAGGAGAGAACTGAGTGAACAGCTCACTTTCAGCTGAGGAGTAAAATTAAGGTGAGGGAATCAACGAAATACAAAGGCAAAGAGGCGGGTTTATTTCTTTAGCACATAAACAATTAGTTGCACTTTGCACAGTAGGGATGTTAGATGTGATCATAGGCATGGGCTGGTAAAGTGCATGTCATTGACAATAGGTAGGGAAGTGGCCTGGGGACACCGCAGCTACGAGCATCAAGTATGGAAAATTACTGCAGACCTGAATTAATAATCCTCTTGAAAACAAGGGGCTTTCCTCTACCCTTTTGTACTGCAGTTGTGCTGCTTAGCATTTTTTGCAGAAAACTGTGTGGGGTTCACAGTGCAGTAGTGAAGGTCTGTATAGGAAAGGCATAAGGCTAACATAATTGCTGAAACAAGTATTCATTAAAAGGTGGGGGGGAGGGGAGGGGAAGGGTTTTGGGTTTTTGTTTTTTTTAATTAAAGAAAATTAGATATGTTTTAGCAGTCACTTATGGAAGCCCTTACAAACAGCGAGTATTCTGTCCAACAAAGCAAACTGTCTGTCCCCCTCCTATAAAAGGAAGGATGTCCTTCATGTTGCTGGAATAACTTTGATTTAAAAAGATCAACGTACAGCTGCTTTTAGTTATCAGTTAGCTAAAAATGCCAATACTCACTTGAATAGTATTTCCATTATATCGTTAATGCACTGAGACATAAATTGAAATAGGTATTTTGCTCTAGAAGATCGAAAAATGTCACCATCTTTTCTTCTATAAAGGTTTCATTTTCCTGCTGATTGTATAATAGAGGTTGTGGTAAATGGCTGTCAGCATGCTAAGTCATCCTTTTGTCACAAGCTGAGACTGTATTGATAGGTGGTTAACTAACAGCTTCCAACTACGGATGCCTAAAACAAGCTTATACAGGCCCTGATAATGGATGTTTTGAAATACAGAGCAATGCCTTGTGGAAGGAGGTGGGGAGAGCAGAACAATGTTTTTCATTCCCCCTTTTATGATTTCCAGTCTCTTAATCTGTTTACGTTTGTGACACAGACTAATGTTTTGAATTAACTTCCAGCCATCATTTAATGTCATCAGCAATCAGTAACAACAGCGTGTTTATGTAGCAACAGGCCATTTACCTATCCCACAGACTCTTGAATAAGCAAGCAGTGGGCATTCAGCACCATCCCTCTGTTTCTTTCCTCCTCTCATCCCAAGTTCACAAGCAAGTAAACGTAAGCCTTTAACAAACTAGGAGAAAGGCAGTTAATAAGCTCTTTAAATGTTGTTGATGCTGTTAATATGGCCAGTCCCGGAAGTATGTTTTGGTTTTTTAAAAAAATAATCTAAAATGTATTTGAAAACTTAGCATTCTTCTCCACAAAGTTCAAAAGACAGCTTTAAAATTTGGTATTCCACTGCTGACCTCCTGATGCCATGTCTGCAATGCAGCTTCCCAGCATGGAGCCAGAGTACCGGTTGCCGCTGCCAGATAGCCAAGAAAAGTGACAACTGACAAGAATGCAAGAGAAGTAGTGGCGGAACAGCACCAAATTTTTTTATGAAAACTCAATTTCCCTGCCCATGATGTAAATCTTGCAGGCGAGATTCACGTGTTTAATACATAACCTGCTAAACAGCTTAAATAAATCCGCTTGGCTTTTCACTGGTCTTTCAGTGGTGACACTGTAGTAAAAAAGTGTCGTACCAGCTGTACGGGGTCAGACACCTTGCAGCGTGTCCTGGCTCCAGCTCTGGCCAGGAATACTTCCTAAGCGAGTCTCACAATCTGATGCTTACAGGGTGGTTTTTCCCTCTGATAAAACCTCCCCAGCAGTCAGCAATCTTGTTGGTTCCTCCATTGGGGATTGTTCTGGAACCAGTTTAGTTTTCTAACCTGCACATGGGCACCTTGCTCATGTCATACATTTTATTGAAGGGGTTTGTTTTGCAGGGCGGGGAGTTGTGTTTCAGTTTTGCCACTTGTGCATTTGCCTGGATATTCTCTGGTCTCCTTCTCTGCATTTAAATGGATTGGGTTTTTTTAGACCTGTCTTCCTTCTGCCAAGCTGTGGCCAAGGTGCTCAACATGCTGTTAGATTGGCTGCAACTTTGTACAAGGGCATGAGGAAAAAGACCGGAGCGCTGTTTGGTTTAACACATCCCAGTGGCCACTGCAGTTAAAGAGCCTCTTTGGTAGACAGCTGCTTTCCCTTGGCCCATTTCAAAAGCAGAGTAATTCTGGTGGGGTTCATTTAATGCCTGTTGAATGCTAAGAGGCAGCTGAAATGACCAAAGAAAATATCCTTTCCAGGCATTTTTAAGCCCAGCTAAAAAGGCTGCCTGGCCCCTGGGTGCTTGGTGAGTTGGGTCCCACAGTAACCGCATTGTCTTTCTGATGTGGAAGTCCAAGCCAGTTCATACCAACCAGTCTTCTCTGCACTAAATAGCGTAATGAGCTTTCTGATTAATTAAGTGCTTAAAACACTGGGTCCTTGAATGCCATTCTGTCTTTTATTCCAGCATTACATTTATTTAATGTATACTGTCCATAGCACAGTGGCAGGCTGTCGCCACAGTGAACTAACCAGAGCCAGAAGTGGTGAGACTGGGTTATTTCCTACCCTAATTCAGCTGCACTAGGGGGTTATTGAGAGCAGCGTGTAGAGGAGGGCAGAGCTCTCGCTGGCTGCAGTCTGAGCAGGTTTCCACACATAATGGAAAGGTACTCTAAAAATAAGGGTGTGAATTGAGAAACATGAGGAAAGGCGACAAAGTGCTTCCTACAGCCAGAGTGGATGCTTGAAAATCCTGCTCATTTGCATACTGTAGCAGATGAAGGGAGGAGTGAATGAACTCACAAAGTGGAAAAAAGTAAGAATCCATAAAAACAACTAAGTGCCTCGTGTATCTTTAGTCAACAGTGTCCTTGTAAAGTACAAGAAGTTTCAAAAGTTGCTCAGAGGCTTCTGCTGTTCATTTTTGATTGCTCCACTCTTTGTAGTGTGAACCCACTCTTGCTAGCTTCACCTTCTAGTAGGATCTACAAAGAAGTTGAGGGTTATCCTCCCAATTCCATAGGAGGAGATATATAGATATATATTTTTTTTTCATTATTTACCAAAAAAATCCCACAGAAATAGCATTTGTGTGAGGTAATTTGCAACATTCCTGATGTTTTTTGAGTAACTTTGGTATGACACTTGCTTGTGCCTCCCCGACTCTCTCCTGTGCAAAATTAGGACAGAGCTCTTCCTATGGAAGTGCCTCACAAAGCTGTGGTGCTTGGGGGTGGAGGAAATCTTACAGAAAAAATAGAGATAAGCCAGTTTTCAAGAGTCCCAGGTTCTTGGAATACCATTAAAAGTTTGACAGGGCAACAGCAGGGCTGCACTTGCCCTAGTTAAACATTGTGTGTTGCTTGTAGAATACAAGGGTCTATGAAATTATTTTTTTGTATTTGATGCTTTATAAAGACCTAAATCTTTTCTCATTGCTATTTTTTTTTAAAGAAATCCAGATTGTACTTTTTGTGTCTGCCCTGCAAATGCAAAGACAAGACCTGCCACCCTTTAAATTTAAGCAGCACAGTAGGGATTGTTTTCTGTTCGCAGGTAAAGAGCAATCCTGGCTCTGTGTTCATTTTTAAAGCTGGTATATGACTCCATGGATTTAGACTTCATTTTGGGTATAACCCAAGCAATGGTAAAAAAAAATCTCAGACTAAGCTATTAGAGAGAGATTTATTTTTTTTAATTAATGATTGTAATGGTGTTTGGACTTGGTCGCCCATGTATTTCTCGTATGGTGGCAGGATGGGCAACGGAAGCGGCTGAAGGTGAATAGCTGTGCATCACCTTTGTCTTCCATCAGGGTCTTTTGTCATCGCCACTGTTCCTTTACCCCTGAATAAGAGTCACAATGTTCTTGGTAGCAGTTAAACAAGCTTTCAAAACTTACCCAGTCTACTTTTAAGGCATTATTATAAGAACTCCTTGAAAAAAATCAAATGTAGCAGCAAGTCCCTGCAAAAATGACAATTTTGTCAATCTTCCGTTGTTTCTCATTTTGCCATTGCTGCAGGAAAAATAACCGGGATTTTAACAGTAACATGCAAAGTTATCATATGGAGAGAGATTTATGTTCGGTGTGCTTTATCAATGTTCTTAGTCACGATGTCCGCAGCACAGATGAACAAAGAGGCAGAGCAGATAAAGAGAAGGGTCAGGCTCCTTGGGTACAATCTTGGGTATCCCTCCTTAGAGTTCAAAGCTGAATACAGTCAATTTGTAGACATTGCTTTTTAACAGGGGACTAGATAAAGAAAGTGACGTTAACTACTTTTAATTAGTTTTTTACATTGGGTGGGGGGGTTGATCATTGTCATCTCTTGCTCTTCTTACAAAAAGGTGAGAAGTATAGGCTCCACCTGCCTTGGCTGGGATGGCTCCAGTGTTGAGGGGGTCAGCTGAAGGTGGTGCCGGGTTACGCTCACAACAGGGCAAGAGCTATGAAGAATATGTGTAGCTATAACACATGCACACGTGCCCATATCTGTGATGTTTATTTCAACAGATACTGAACCTCCAAGAATCCAGTGCCCAAGCGTGAAGGAGAAAACCGCGGAGCCCAACAAGTTGACGGCCAGAGTGTTCTGGGACACCCCAGAGGGACGGGACACTGCTGATGGGATTCTGACAGAGTAGGTGCAAATCTGTCAATGTTTGCATTTTCTCCTTTTTATTCCTGCGGTCCTTGGTTAGTAATCCTAACCAAAGTGGGTGGGATGAGGGTGGCCAGGTACCCTTTCCCCTTAATTCATTCAAGATGCTTATTTATATCTGTCACATGTCAATGGCCTGTAAAGAATTGCGTGTTTAATTGAAAAATTAAAAATTGGCAACTTGAATCAGTCAGGACCTGACGTGTAGAGGGGTAGCAGATTATTGTGGTTATTTTAGAGCTGATGGAATAAATGACAATAGCATTTTGACTGCACCTGTGAATTTTTCCAGAGCTTCTTTGTGGGTCTGTTCTCATATACAGCAAGTTTTCTTACAGCAAGTTACCTTTTATACATAACAATGAAAAGATAATACTGCATTGGCGGTAGCAGCAGAGGCAATTTTGACTCTCAAAAAAACCCCCAAGATGAGTTGTGTCACAAAACAATATCTGCAATCATTTTTAGGATTCTTCCTGAAGTAGTGCTAAGTACTGATGTCACAGCACTCTGCAGTTACTTGTAAAGTAATACCTCCCATTTGAAACTTAGGGAGCTTTAAACATTGGCTTTAAACTTAACACTTTCTTCAGAATTTCCTTGTCAATTTTTATGGTTGCACAGTCACATTTTCCAAAAGAGCAAGGTGCACTTGTCATGGTACAACTGTCTCTGATTTTCCCATCTTTGTCACGCAAGATTTATGGCAGTCTATCTAGATTCTTGTAATGGAAAGAGTATAGAAAATCTGCTTTTTTTTCATTAAGCAAGTTACATTTTTTAACTTTACAGCAGTGGACTGGTTAAGCTTAAAATCTCAAAGGTGTAAGCTTAAAGATGTTTACAGTTTTATGTGAATACAAAAAAGCTGTTGAAAGACACAGTGACACTGCCTTTTTATTGTTACAGTTTAAATAATATCAGAAAGAAGAATTCATTATACAATTAAATACAATATTGCTGTTAAAGTCTAATGTGACAATCCTATGGCAATTAACAGCATAAAAAAAAATTAAGCCTGATAAAATAAAAACTTTGAAAACTGTCACAATAAAGACATTCCAAAGTCTTTTTGATAAAATAATGTCTGGCGGGCAAAAAAAACAGGGAATATCCCATGTAGACTTCATCATATGAGTAACTGTTTCCAGCTCTAAAGAGACTAGCTGTTGAATCTGTGGAAGCTTTTCCATAAATCTATTTTTATAAAATCTTGCTAAACTGTAATGTTTTATAGAGTGTACAGTGCTTTCCTTAAATGCACTGGGTCCTGCAGTCCCATGAGTATGTAAGCTTTCTCATCACGTGGAACGCTCGACCTCACTGCTTCAGTGCTGAGGATGCGTTTAACCTGTCTGAATTCTCCAGACGCATTTGCAGGACAGGAACAAAGTTCCAGGTGAAAACACTGCTGTGGATCACCACACTCTTCTGCTGTGACAATAAATTTCACTTTCTATTCCATTTTTGTACATTAGTATAGTCATAGGAGCAGTGCAGAGCTGCCAGATGGGGTACGTCCCCATGGTAAGAGGCTGGAAGTTTTCTTACACTCCGCCAGCTCTGGGTTACGCTGCAGCCCTGACAGGTCATGATACAAAATGAGGGAGGATCAATCTTGACTTTTCCTTATGTAAGGTAAAGTAAGCTCGAGTTCCTTCGGGCATGGTGTGATGCTTGGCTACAGTATGGATTGTCTTATAGGATGGGAGCAGGCCCTGCCCGCTCTGCCTTCCTTGTCTCAGCAGGGTACAACTGCAGGGTGGGCTGTCGGTAGCAAGTTCAAATACTCTGGTCACTGCTGCCCGGCTCCATCCTTTGCTTACTCTCGGTCTTTAGTCACACAGTGGAGCCAGACAATCTTAGCATGTCACAAACATCACTCTTCAGGCTTTTACTGCATTGTCAGTAGGAAAATACTGGTTGAATTTATGAATGTCTGTCCTGTTTTAGCGTTATTTTGAAAGGCCTGCCACCAGGGTCACATTTTCCAGAAGGTGACCACAAAATCCAGTACACTGTGTACGACAGAGCTGAAAACAAAGGCACTTGCAAATTTCTTGTTAAAGTCAGAGGTAAGAATGATGTTTTACCCTATAAATACAGTCACTGATTTGCATCTGGCTTAGCAGGCAATTTGAGCAGTGTCCTCATTTCTGTATTTGTCTGCGTATGTACGTGTATGTTGATGCTGAAAGGGAGACCGCAGTCCTGTTAAAGACCCTTGGGGCCAGACCTGCAGCAGGGCGGGTGGCTGGCACTCTGCATGTCAAGGAAGAGCTTCATTGATCAATCCTGCCTCCAGCTCCACACCCCTTCCCTCCTGCTGGCGTCTCCCTGATACTTAGCTTGTGAGCTGCTGAAACAAGTGTGCAAGGAGTTTTTTCAGCTGTGACGCACATCTGTCAAGCAGGGCTGCCCTTTCATAAGTCCAGATCTTGGAATCTGGAGTTGAATAGAGAGAGATGAAACCTGTAGGGTTCAACTTCAGGTCTCTTTTTGTGCTCCATGACCTTTTGTCACCGTGATACCACAATCACACGCATACACCCATACATCTGTATCATTTTAGTTTACGTATGAGTTGAGAGGTTTTGTTGGTTGGTTGGTTGGTTGGGGTTTTTAAGTACATGACTCCAATAATACAGAAAGCAAACAGAAAAATGTATTTTATATTGGTATTCCACTGGCCATGCTACCGTAGTGACAAAAAGCGTGATTCATGCCTTGTCTTTTTTTTTTTTTTTTTGCCTCTTGCTTAAAGTCAGGCGTTGTGTGAAATTAAACGCTCCAGATAATGGCTACATCAAGTGTTCAGGTGATGGAAATAACTATGGTGCTACATGTGAGTTCTCCTGCATTGGTGGCTACGAGCTGCAAGGAAGCCCTGCTAGAGTATGCCAGTACAATTTGGGGTGGTCAGGAGTGGAGCCAACCTGTGCACGTAAGTGAGTATTTCACCACTTTACCGGAAGGGCTGCCAGAGTAATGGTTCTGGTGGCAGTGAGAATTTAGGAAGGGGGTGTGGGGTGGAATACAGCTGCAATCTTTAATGCCCCGGAGGTAAGAAACAACATCTTCATCTCCTCTGCCAATTTGCACTTAGAGCTGAAGCCTTTGCCAGCTTTGGCTGCTCCTTCCTAGGATCATGATGGTACCTCACAACTGATAGTGTGTTTTAGCTCAAAGCTCTCTACAAAACTTCACAGTCTGGAGTCAATCCATCTTGCAAGCCAGAACAGCTTAAGATAAAATTGGTGGCTTCGATGAGGCCAGTATTTCACCCATATCTTCCTTATTATTATGATTTCTCGTTCTTGTGCTTCTGCAATCTAAGAGTTTGTGCTTTTAGAAATAGATCTGTTTTCAGTACACTCTGTAGCTTTTGTTTTAAATTTAATTCTAGCCATGAATATTAATGTAAATGTGAGGACTGCAGCTGCACTTCTGGATCAATTTTATGAGAAGCGGAGACTGCTAATTATTTCAACTCCTACTGCAGCCAACTTCTTCTACAGGATGCAGCTGGGAATGCTGCAGGTAAAACACATTTTTTGGGGGGAGGGGTGCAACTATTTTTTTTTTTTCTTTAAAGAAAGACACAAGAGGACAAGTTCCACTGTTTGATATAAATCCACAAACTTCAGCTGTTATATTTCAGCCACCGGAGGATCTGGCTGAAGCAGCAGTGGTTCTAGATTAATCATTTTTACATGGGTTTGAGTTGAAACATCTCCCCAGTCTCTAATTCAGCTCAACAATCATTCCCTAACTCAGCTCCTGAAGAAGCTGGAAAAAACCCAAACCATCCAGCACTTCAGTGGTTGCAGTTTATACAAACCAGGCTACAGACTTTGTAACTGCAATGCAAGGCAGTGTGAATTAGCTTCAGAAATAACCAGCGTAGCAGCAAACGAACGATGGGAGACTCGGCATAGAAATCATCCAGAGTGCTGGAGATAGCACCGGGGTATTTTGTTTCAAAAAAAGAAAACTTCTGGTAATTGTCCTTACGTGTTGTAAATGTGATGCTCTTGTTGGGTTCTTGCTAGACTTAGGGATGTATCTCAGAAATGTATCTGTGTCCCCGGAGAAAGGAGCCAGTCCTGTATTCTTTCACAGCGGCAAGTGCTTCTATCTTGCTTCTTTCTCACAACTGTAACAAAACTCAGTATAAATAGTCATTGGGATATGAACGTGATGTTGTTTTTAACTGTTCTTGTAAGTTACAGTTGTAGTAAAAAAAGTTTATCTTTCCCCCATTATATTAACTTGGCAAGAAAATTCAATGTATTGATCAAAATGAAGTAGTTTAAAATACTAAATTTAATGGCTATAGTACTTTTCCCACTGCTTTACAGTGGTCAAACAAGTTGGCCTGAAAGAAAACTTTCTGCAGTCAACTTCCATCTCGCATACCTTGCTTTGATTGCCAAATTAGATTACTGGCACAATGCTTAATACTCTGGCATCTTTTCATGTCATTACAAAGACCAGTTTATATTTCTCCTAGGTGGTCCCTGTGTGTTGTGTTTCTTAGAGTAGTTATGAATATGTCATTTAACATCCCCTGGAGTTATGAGGCTGTAGTTCTTCGCGGTGAGAATTAGAGACTTTTCAAAGTGTGCTCTCATTTGAGGTTAAACTATCCCACTAACATAAGAAGATCGGACTCTTTATGGATACTTGCTGCACGCTCGAAACAACCCCCTGTTCTCTCACCGATAACTAACACAGCTCTTTCTTCTTTTAACCCTTCCAGCCAGCACAGTGTGGTTTAGACCTCCGACATGTTACCGTAGTTGAATTGGTGGGCATCTTCCCAGCACAAATAGGAAGAATAGGTGTAAAGCTGCTGCCTCCTTCACTTGCACTGCAAGTCAGGTAAAGTAAGCTCTCACTACTCTTGTGTTTGCAACTTAGCGTATATGACGCATTGCTTTTGATTCCATGCATCTTACTCTCTAAATATACATATCCTACTCTGAGATACATAGCTAGACACTGGAAGGTAGATTTTGATGAATAAGTTTTAGGATTAATTTGTTCTCTATCTGTGCAATAGCTACTGCAAATTCATGGGCATTTCGTACTTATGAAATTAAAAGTATGGGCTTCAGCTTGTTTCACGTTTAAATAGGCTGTGACCCATTTAAATCTGAAACAAACTGAAGTCTATGCCACTCTTTCAAGTGCCATGACTTCCTTGACCCTTTGCTGAAACTGAGTGAGTTTCTGAATTCACGAACTCCCTGTGTATCCCTTTGATCACGTTATAGGTCTATATTTTTCAGTGCTGCCGCTGAAAACGCTTCAAGTATGTCTGTATTTGTGCTGGAGTTAGTCTGACGCAGTCGTGACGGTCTGCAATGACATTGCACGGACAGCCTTGGGGCAGCTGCCTGTGCAGCCCCAAGGGGCAGCAACAGCTCCTCTTCTCTGCAGCACTGTTGGTGGCTATGGCCAGGCCAGGAGGGGAAGCAGCGATTGCTCTTTGAAGTCCCACATGTAGAAATAATATGGGCAGTATTTCAAAGGAGAAATGATCTCAGCCTCCCCCGGCCTGACTGCAACATTTAGCAGTTTTACTGAGGTGCCTAAACTGTTTTGGCTTGAGTTTAGACTGGCAGGAGGTTGGTTTTCACTTGAAAGGGAGACTTCAAGTTGCCAGCATTTCCTAGGGACAGGAGGACTACAAGAGCCAGAAGTTAAGATCTCATTGGCAGGGAAAGTAGTAATTATTTAGGAAAAAAGCCCAGGAGCATTTTAGACAACATCCTCTGTGATACACCTGGGGAAATGGAGTGAGTCCAGCCAAGAAAGGGAATAGGCTACTTGTAACTCTAGCTCTATCGCAATGGTTTTCTTTAGCCACTGTATATAGTACTTTTTTTGTCTTATGTTTTTTTCTCTTGTGATAGCAGTAGGTAATGATATGTGCTATACTAATAGTCAGAGGTCTGAGAAGAACACAGAGCTGGGTGCAGTTACCTTGACCCTTCCCTAATGCAGAGGTACCGCCTGCAGCATATGCAGACACCTGCTCTCTGTCTGGCTCCTTGTTCTTACAGCTGAAACAAAGCAGACCCTGTATAGCCCCCTCTCACCATCCCCGCCTTCCTCTGCGTACACCCAACAGCCTGGATCTGCCATTTGAAGTCCCCAGGTGGCAGATGAGGGGCTTTAACAAAATGAGTTCCTTACTTTGCAGGCTGCTGCTGAGGATCCCCCATTACAGTTTCAACATTGTGGTGATGGACAAGCATGGAATGGACAAGGAACGCTATCCTTTCCCAGCAACGCCAGCCGAGCTCTTTGCACTTATTGACAATTTTCCCTTGAGAAAAGAAGAGATGAAACTGCAAGCAGAAATTGGTCAGTCATGTCCTTAATTCAGGATTGCAGGGCTTGCGGTTGTCAGTGAATTTTTTTTTTTTTTTAATCCACGTAATTCTCCCCTTGGTGCTACACAAAAGCATGGCTTTTTTAATCACTGATGTACAGATTTTTTGTGTGTATTGTTAAGTCTGTCTGGCTGTGTAGCTACTCTGCATAGAAGTATGCATGATGCTTTTTTGTACTTCAGCCATCTTTAGAGAAATGTGTACGTAGCATTAATACCCAATGGAATTTCTTGTACAGAAAGTGAAGAACTGAGGCACGTCTCTGGGAGTTTATTTTGGATTTTTCATTCAGTGTAAAATTGGGGTTTCTTTCTTACTGTTTATAAGTCTTTTTATTAATAAAATATTGTTTTGCAAACAGATAGTTGTCTAAAATTCCTCTTGGAGATAAAAGTTGATCAATTAATTCAGAAGTTAGATCAAAATACCTCTCTGCAAGCCATTATAGCGGAGACATCAGCCTCAGATATAAAGTGTACAAGCAACCCAGCGGTGTCTTTCAGTTCCACTAATAATATGGTCAATCACAGACATAAAGCATAAGCCAAAGGCAACACAAGGCCACATACTGCAACGCTTAATAGAAAAATACGCTCTTACCTGGTATGCTTCTGGCTTTTCATGTCCAATGGTCTTGGAGTAACATATTTCTTGCCCCTCTTCATCTTGGAGACAGACCAGGCTGTTGGTTTGATGGCAGGGAAACATCACCCCCAGGTAAACTCCATCAAGGATTTTTCTTTTCCAGAGCTGTCACAAGATTTGTTTGCAAGTCATCACTTACAAATTAACAAAAAAGTTCCCTGCTCAGTGAAAACTGTTAGGAGGCAATCAAAAAAGGGAGCTTTTTATTGTTTTTGTTATGGCCCACAATCTTGCCAATCCACTGCAAAGAATATACGTTGTGCATGAAGAACGTAAGCATAAAAGGAGTGAAAATTGTGAGTTAAATCTTTGGACACCTGCTTACAGGATCTGATGCATAATTTGACATGCCTGAAAAGCAGCACTCCCGTGTCTGTGCTGTTTGTTCTTGCCACTCAGAGCACAGCCCTGTTTTTTCAGCCAAATGTTTGTCTTTGGCTGTCATGTAGATGGTTTCATTTTTCACTCTGGTGTCAGCAGAGAAACAGTTTGTCAGCATCCTGAAAGCAATCCTTACCAAAGAATTGAGTCTCTTGCACCCTCTGAAGTTAGCAAATCTCCTAAAAAGTTTGGTCCTGCAAGTGAAGTAATGAGGGAATGAATGTGAAGAGAGGGAAGTCAGCCCTGGTACTAGCTAGCAAAAGCTAATTTGTCGACTGAAGTGTGACAGCACCAAGGGGGGGGCAGGGTGGAAGGGTGTCTTCTGAACAGGATGGTCTACTTCTGGGAGCATTAGGAGACTGTTACTAAACTCCCAAGAGTAGGTATGAAAGCATGGCACAGCCCTGGTGATAGCTGCCTGCAGTGCTGATGCCAAAAGGCCAAGAAGGTCTGGGTACACCCTGAGCTCTGCAAGTGGTGGTGCCAGGTTTGCAAGGAAGCCCTGGCTGAGCTTTCCAAGTGTTGCTGTTAGGAGTAAAATGCAAGGACAGGATTGGTGACAAAAACAGAAATAGGACTTTTGTTCCAGACCTGGCCAAACCAAAAAGAGAGTAAGTCCTGGACCCCACTGTAGAGGGGCAAGCAGGATAAAAGCCAGCATGCTGATGGACACAGCTGTACCCATAGTTGCCTTTCCTCTGCTGCCTGTGTAACACCAGCGGTTAAGGAAACTAGGCATGGCTGGGCACACCAAATTGCTTCATGCTTTAAGTGTCACACATGGAACAGCCAGCCTCCGGACACATGCGTACACATACTGCTGTGGATACAGTTCTCTGGCTCGGATGTTTTGGCATGCATATGCTTACAGCATAAATGCACAGCAGACAGGCGTCCTGTGTCCCATCATCCTCCCTCACCCCTTTCCTCATTCTAAAAGCACATCAACTGATTTCCAATGATTTAAAATCTAAAAAAAAAATAAAATAAAAATCTAACAGGTCTGATTTTTCTACTGTATTGCTGCAATTCCAGTCTGCTGCTGCTCCATTTTGATTTAGGTGCAGAATCAGTGCATCCAGCCATCTTTCACAACTGGGTGAACAGGAGTGGGGCTTTATGATTGCTACAATCAGGAAAGTGATGGCAATCACTAGGCTGTTACAGGAAATTTAATTAAATGGAGGAGAGTGCATGAGTGATTGGATTACTAGTTATAGTTCTACACAGAACATACATTAAAATCTTGTGATTAAGAAAAGCTGTTCTTGATTAGCAATATAAGATTTCTGGCATTTTCTGTTGTACATTTTTGTGGGGAGGAATGGAACCGTGAAAGACATCATCTGCCATCTCTGTTTTGGAGTCAAATCAGCCTTTATGTATGGTATGCAGGGATGTAGCAGACTGACCTTTTGGGAAAGGAATGTTTGAACAAGGGATTTAGTATTTCTGGCTTTGGCCCAGCACTTATATATTCAAATAAACTCAAAATACTCAAATATATTCCAGTAATTCATCCCGTAGACTTTTGGTCCCAGACAAGTAACACTGCATAAACGAGGTGCAGTATCTATGGTAGTGCCTTTTTTTTTTTTTTAAAAAAAAAAAAAAAAAAAAAAAAAAAAAAACAAACCAAAAAAACATTTAACAGAAAATTCAGCTCCCTCAAAATCATACAGGCTGGAGTCTTTGTGTACTACCAACATGGCTCTTCATGGCATAGCTCTAATCCTACTACTGCTGTCAAAATGCAAATCCTGTTTAAAGCATGAATTTAGTTGGGAGTATTAAAAGCTGTTTCCAAGAAGCAAGACCTGCCATGAGTCTTGTCCTTTGCACTCCCACCTCCAGGCTATTCATTGCAGGAGGTGTGACAGATCACAGTGTGCAGATACAGCCACGGGCTGGAGGTTCCTACATCAATCTGGAGATACTTTTCAATGTTGAATATGAACCAAAAGACTTCAATCATTTTAGACCAGAAAAGAGTTCATGTTTCTGTCATGCAACATTTTTTGCAAACAAAACTACCGGAATTGTGGGAGGCAGCAATTTCTCATGAGCACAAAACAAATTTGTAAACGGCCCGATTTTCCCCAGATCCTACCCAAGAATCCACCTAATTTGACAAGAACAACCACTGCCGTCACATACCTCCTCTGCCTGCAGAGGAGAGACAAAATTGAAAGTTGCACATTCCTATTCTTGAAGTTCAAACCATCCCCTCTGGGACAGAAAGCGTTGCGTTTTAATGAAAACACCAGTGACCCTTACAGCTCTGCACTAAATGACTACAACGTGCAGCTTCGTTACAGCTCAGTACTTACATAACAGCATGAGTCAGACCGGATCACATAATTAATGAAAACGCAGAGGCTAAAAAGTAACCTGAAGTACGTTTAAATACTCTTACAATTGCAACCCACTTTTTAAATTGAGGTGGTGAGATAATGGAGGTTAGGCTGTGCAATCTCAGCACTAGATCACTTCCAGCCGCTCCCCTCAGTCTGTTGGTGCTGCACATCCACAGGGAAAAGGGAGCGAGTGCTTCACCCCATCAGGAGATGGCACAGCTCCTCTCGGCCCTGTAGCTGCTACTCATTTCTCTCTCCCCGTCTGTGGCTGGAGGATGTTTTTATGGCAGCTCGGTGAAGGGAAGAGCGGGAAAGTGTTTGCAGACACTGGAAGGCAGAGAGCAGCAAGGCTGGCTGGGCTGAAGGAGCCAGTGAGGACACTGGCAGCTGTGGACAGCACATGCATTTCTCTGGCCTCTTCCAAGCGGTGGTCCAGCTGCTGCATGCTCTGTAAAATGCAAGGGAAACAGATGGGAAAGCCAGTGCCCGTGCAGAACATGCGAGTGCGTATCTAGTTACCCCCATATCTCCCATTGCCACCCATGCACCTAGAAAGTAACCAAGACCTGAATTTTAGTAATTAGGTTGGCCTATACTTCAAATTTACAGGGAGAACTTGGCATCTATCACCTCAAAGAGAAGGGGAGGAGACGCTGCAGTTCGACTGTACAGAAGTTACAGAGGTGTCTTCTAGACCTCCGAGCAAATCCTTAAGTACAGTCCCAAGCAAAGGCACAAGGAGCAGAGAAATGGCAGGAGGGCTCTTCCCCACCTGCAGCTGTTTTCCAGTTCATGGGCGTTTGAGCTCCCACCCCCATGAAGGCCGGAACCAGCATGGGGACAAGCTAGACAGGAGTGGTGTGAGGGCAAAAGAGCCAGGTGCCTGTGCCCAAATCACACCAAGAGACCAGTGAACCCTGCTGAGGTGGTCTCCCCTTAACCTGGGCGCAGGAACCCAATGCACCAAGCCAGACTTTCAGGCTACTGCAAAGTGAGCAGAGGCAAGTACAGGCCCAGAGCGCAGGAACATTATTTGCCTCCTAGTTTCTCAGACAGTCGGGAAGGGTCAGCAAGACACAAAAACCCGGGGAACTGGAGAACCAAGACAAGATGCAAGAGAGCCCTCAGCTCAGAGGTAAGTTCAAGTGAACACGACTCAGCTGAAAGTATAAACTGAGTGATTGAATGCTTTTTGGTTTTTCTTAAAAAAAATAAAAATAAAAAATCAGGAACAGTAATTACAGAAAAGCTGCATTTTGAACATACCTGGATTTTCAGGTGGGCAGGACCTTGAACTAGGGAAGAGGTAGGAGATTCAGAGATGGAGAGGAAGACTTTCCTTTGAGGGTGGCAGAGCACTGGAACAGGCTGCCCAGAGAGGTGGTGGAGTCTCCGACTCTGGAGACAGTCAAAACCCGCCAGGACGCCGTCCTGTGCAACCTGCTGTAGGTGACCCTGCTCTGGCAGGGGGGTTGGACTAGATGATCTCCAGAGGTCCCTTCCAACCCCTCTGATTCTGTGACCTGCTGAACATGCAAGGTTAAGGCACATGTAAAATAATTCTCTAGCAAGAGGGAAGAGAACACTACATTTCCCTTATTCTGAGAATTGCATGTTAAAAAGAAAACAGGTTTAATGCTTATGAAAGAAAAAATAGCTTAAAAATGTTTAAATGTAGGAATTAAGACAAAAAAACCCAGAGGGACACTGTCAATGGAGTCCCACCTCTGAAGACATGCCAGACGTCTTGCATTATTAATCACATACAAGTGAAGTAATTCTTTACCTCAATGAGATACTATGGGATATTCCTGGGAGACATGCTTATAGTTTGCTGTAATGCATTTCAGGAGAGACAAGGACACAGCGGTGTTTCAGTATTTTAATTTAAAAGACAGAACAGTAATCTTGACAACAGCTGCAAATATATTACCAGCCACCCTTGTCCACAAAACTGAACGTACAGTGCACAGTACAAAAACGTTCTGGGCAGAAAACATTTTGTCTAAATTTGGGCAGAACTTAACATACTGCAATGCCATTTACTGCTACTACTGTTCACGTCCAGCAGAATAATTAAATAAATAGCTAGCAACAGATTTTAAGCAGAACAAAGGCAGAATGAGGGATACGTGACAGTCTGTAATTGCTGCAACAAAGAACTACGCTTGGCTTTAGGCAAACCTCAACAATTAGAACTATCCTCAAAAATATACACCAAGCTGTCAGGAGCAGTAGCACACAGCCATATAGATGTTGTTGCCACAAAGCAGAATTATTGAAATAAGTAATCTTAATAAAGGGCCAAGATGCAGCAGGGTGAGTTTCAAGAGCAACCTAAAAAACACCTGAAAAGCAAGCAGAGATTCACCTTCCAGTGTCAGTGTCAATATACACAGTATAATTAACACTGTGTTATTACCACTTAACAAACAGCATTTGCGAACATGAAGTCACCAGGCAGGAAATTCATGAGACGCAGTGGTAAGGTTCTGCTAGCGTGCTTCTCAGCATCTCCTGCTGAGTTTTTGTAAAAGACATCACTGCAAATAAAAGTCTGCATCCTATTTTGGAATTCATCACACGTTCTACCACCATTTCTCTAGGGCTCTCAAATGTTAACATTTCTGGGTGTAAAAATAAATAAATAATAATCATTTGTAAAAACTAGGAAAAAAAAAAAGGTTTATGAAGTGCATGGACCAGCTTTCAGGAGATGGTTGTTTGTCATTGTTGCAAAGTGCTGAAAATCAATACTGTATGTTAGGGAAGTAAAATTTTAGTTTTTACCTTGTACGGATGAAAGTAAGTGGGGCTATCGCTTAACCGCTGCACGCTGCCTTCTTCCAGATACTGGAGATCAACGTTCAGGTAGAAGGCTCTGTTAAGGGTTGCTGAACCAAAGGGAGTGCTGAGGGGAAGACAGACCCTTGCAAAGATTCAAGTACAACCCTTACTATCTTGTGTGAATCCACAAACTAGATAGCTGCCGAAATAGGACTCTGACCTTTTTTTCGAACGTGTAGGAGATACAAGTAGCCTTTCTCTTCATTGACTCTACAGAGCAAACTGCAAACTTTACATGCCCGACGCTGGGCAATGTACATAGCCATCAAGCCAAAATGATGCCACTCTAAAGGCAACCCTCCTGTTACCTCTCCTTATCGATTAGTACCAGTGGATAGTCCATGGCTGCCCTGCTGTCATAGTTTAGTTGATATTTTGCAGAATACAAATTAGAATTGCACTTGGCAAGGCTCAAACAGGCAGGAAAATAAAAATAAAAAATGAATACATAAAAATGCTTCTTTGATTCTACCTTAGCATACTCTGCATTGGAAGAGGCACAGAAGAATAAGCTTCCAGTCTAACACACCATGATCAAAACATACTCACCAGCCCAATGCCTTCTCTCTTAAAACCACCCATTAAAGCATCCAGCTGGGAAAGAAAGATCAAAATGTGGCATCTAAAAGGCATTCAAGGAAGGCAATGGCACTTGGATGAGCACAGGAAGATGGCAACAGTGTTCCTCAGAGTCTTTGCAGCTTTCCTCCCACCCTTGATCAAACATAACACGGTGGAGGTGGAGGAGATGGGGAGGCCATTTCAAATCTATTTTAGTCTGCTTTTGGCATGCAAGCAAGAGCATCGACATTTAGAAGCCTAAAGTCCCCACATAGCTGATAAACTGACCAGAGGAACTTCCAGAGAACAGGTCTGGATGCTGAAGTCTGACGGCAGGGCTTGGAGAGCCCTCAGCATCAGCTCTTTGATGGATACTGGCAATAACCACACTGTCTAAAGATGCATGTACTGGCCCTACTTGAGGTTTTACAGCAAAAGCTGCACTTTCATTCTTCTTTAACAGGTCAAGCCCTCAAAATCCAATCACAAGGAGGGAAAAGATAGTGATGAAATCCCTGCAGTTACCTTGCTAGAAAAATATGTATCGGAGTAAAATGCATTGTGTAACACACTTTCAAAAACCACTGTAGAGAAGATTTCTTCTCCACTGACGCATCTTCAGTTACTCAAATCTGTGTGGAGAAATACTTTAGAAACATCAGCTCTGCTGTGCCTAATTACTCAGGGCAGGATTTTACGAATCAATGTTAAAATTGTGGCTATTTTCTCCTAAAAATTAGCCTTGAATAAACTATTCGTGCACTTTCAATACCATAAACATATATACAAAAGGAAGGCTTTAGCCTAATTCCTGGCTTTCTGTTCAGCCTGGTAACACACAGTATGTGATGACGCACAATTATAAGCAATTAATTCAAATATCTGGGAAACAAGAAATCACATCTGCAGTTAATCATCTTGTGCTTTTTTCCAAACCATAAATCATTTTTGTAAAAGAAGAGAACAAAGATATAAGAGATGTAATTAAATGTGACATTTTCCACAAATCAAACGCTTCCTACAAATGTGCCAATAACATCATAGAACAGCAAAGCTTTCCAAATTGCTGTAGTGTTTATATGATGCTCATCATCTCTCCGAGGCTCATCTGAGGCAGAGTGTGATATCTATTATACACTACCATAATACAGAATTGTCACTGCTAATCTAGGAGGTAATTTCACCGTACTACTCCAAATCCCATCAACGGCAAACACCACTGCCTTGGCCAAAGTTACTTCCAGGTGAAATTGTTCTTTTCATACGCTAAACTGCAGTTGACACCTACATTCATAGCCCGGTCTATAATTTCAGGTGCAGGCTCAGAGTGAAATTTTGGCCCTTTGGAAGGAAAAGACAGAACTTAAAGCCCACATATGAGCTGGGTGACAATTCCCAGAGGATCCATCCATCACAAATTCTACCAGTGGATCAAAATGGGCAGAAGCTGACATGGTAAAGCACAGACTTTTTCCTTTCAAAGCAAGACTTGATTTAACCAAAAGGTTAATGCTTAGAAGGTTAGAAAATACCATGCAAAAATTTGACAAACTCTTGTACTCCATGTAAAAGTAAAAGTTTTAGTTCAGTTCAAAAACATTTTAAGCTTTTCAATTTGGCAAGAGAAAAAGGTTTTCCATTTTGGGGTCCAACCTAGAGGAATTTTTGTATTTATTCTTTTTATTTTCCCAGTTTCACCATCAAAATGAAACAAAACCAAAACATCCGACTGCCCTGTGTTCCTCTACAACTCTAGCTGGAATTTTACCCTGAAGAATCATTTTCTTTAGATTTAACAAGCTTTATCCCTTTGAATCAACTTCCAGCAAGTGGAAAAATCAAGCTTCTGCCTCCATGTAAATGTAATATTATTATTCCCAAAATACATGCAGATTTGCAGTACAAACAACTGAGACAACTCAGATCAATTCTGTTAAAGACAGAGGTAGTTTAGGTGCCAAAAGCTAGGTTTTGTTTCAGTTTAGAGGATGTTGATACAAAAAATAAAAAAAAATTCTAATATGTAAAAGACTATTATGATAAGAAAAAGGTCATAAAATGTATGTGCTTGATATTCATGCTCTAATTTATCAGCTCACAGCATCTGTGGCATAAAATGAAAAGCCAGCTGAAACTAGACTAGACTTGCTTCACTGCCCAATTTGAGCAGAACTTCAGAAAAAAAAAAAAAAAAAAGACGGAAAATGAAGTCAGTTTTCTTGAGCAACTACTGACTTTTGGTTCCCAAACTGAGATTCTCTGAGGGAATTTGATTTTGAAAGATGATTCATTAATTTTGGAAAATTGGGGGTCTCAAACTGGGCAAGCAGTACCTCCAATGACTTTTTAAAGTCATATCATAACTTTAATAGAAAATATTCATAATGAAAATTATATTAAAACAAGGTCCTATTTTTAACAACTATAAATATTTTTTTATCTAATAATATTAGGATTTTAAAAGACTACTTGTAAACTTCCCTCAGTTTCAAGCCACTCAAACCAAACCAGCATAAAATATCTTTAAAAAAAAAAAAAAAGTAATGGACATTAGATTTTAAGGTTTTGGATTCAGCTCTAAATACATGTACATAATTGTACACTAAGACAGCTACAGATGTCAAATTTTCGAGCTGTAGTTACTTAGCTATCAGTTCATATGCTGTTGCTCAACCTAGATTACTTGCAGTTTCTGGATTGTGAAGAACATCATTTGTATCTCTCAAACAAGTTAGATTTTATGGTCTTTATTCTTCACAGAAATTTTTGAATACTGGTGTTTCAACCTACAGGGAATGAGACATTCTTTGAATGTTTGTTGGGGTTTTTTTTCCCCAGTAATTTATGTAAGGACTATGTTTCCATACATTTCAATTTGTTTCCTTAGTACTAATACTACATTGCTTCCAAAAATAAAACACTTGGGGGGGAGGGGGGCGGGGAAGTAAGAATAGCAATAGACTAATTTACTAGTTCAAATAGGAAGCTGTGTTCTAATTCTGGAAAATTCAGAAGAAATGTTGTTTGCTCAGTTTACTGATGTTCCTTTGTCTTATATGCTGAACAATCACATGCCATGCAATTGTATTATTATTCAGTCTTGCAAGCAGACATATGCTGTCCTTGAAAAAAGATTGTAATTCTATCTTATTAAGGTAGGAGTAGCCCACAACAACTATTCAAAACAGCATGCTCTTCACATGACCTGCGTAAGTCCCCAGAGGTTGGGGCATCTAAGTAGGTGTAAAACCACTTTAGGAAACCAAATGGCAAAATTCTGTTGAACAATTGTCACAGTTAATAAGATTAATGATTGAATTGGCCAAAACTGACTCTTATCATTAAATCCACTGTTAAGTCACAGGGAACTCACAGGGGGAGTTCAGGAGAAAAAAAGTCCTATTCTGGTTAATAAATAATGTGCATGGGCATGCCTGAATGGGATCCCAGTCCTTTCAGAGAAAATTCCACAGTTGTGCAAATCATTCTGGCATGTGCTTTAATCACGTCACTTTACTACATGATCTGTTGAATCAAGGTCTTAGCTAACTATGTCCAAACCCAGTATGTGTCTCATCTCAGCAACTCATCAGATGGGGACAGGCATGTGAACATATTCCCTCTGTTCAATGGCATCAGAAGATCTTGGCTACAACTGCCAACTGAATGAAAAACACACTAACACCATGTAGTTCTGGAAACGGTTTGGAGATTTGTCACGATTTATTTTCATTAGAGGCTCTTTGATTATGTTGAACGAAGTCTACCTTTTATACAGTGCATTAAAATAACCCAAAGAATGCCAGAACACCAGCACTGTACACCAGCTCACCTGCTGCCTATTTCTAATGTGCAACACAGTGCATTGGCCTTCCTTGATGGGCTTCTTGGTCCCAAGCCTGCGTCCTGCACACTGCACAGCCCAACAGGCAAACATAATACAGAAATGTTGTTTGTTATCCTTTATAACATTATGGCTTCTTATCTTTCAAATACCAAAGCACAGACTCACTCTGCATCTGCTTGTACTGTATCACTGCTGTCTTCTAGGCCATCTTTGACCCAGAAGGAGGTTTGTAAACCAGACATTACTTACTAAATGACTAACTAGACAATTTGCTCACTCCGTGCCTCCCCCCAGGCAGAGGTTTTCATCAGCTGTGCACCAGTCACCAGAAGGGACAGAGAAAGCCAGTCTGATCTCTGTACAAGGTCAAATTCTCACTGGTTTCAGGAGAAACGTAATCCGTACAAGAAGCCTGGATTACAAACGTGCATGAAAGTGCAGAATGCATTAAAATCTCACTCGGAGCCTTAATACCCAAGGCAAAGAGTACAACCCTTCCCCACTTTCACATGGGCAAAGTGACAAAAGCCTGAACACCACTGAAGTCAGGAGTACCTGTGGTACCCCTCAGTAGTTACAGTCCTTCAGAGTCTGCGTTTTCCCATGCTGGATCTCAGCATTAATATCCCCTCCACAGGAGCTCCAGGACTGTCAATCATCTTCTGCCAGAGGTGCTGCTCTTCCCCTTGAGAGTCCATCCAGTCAACCTCCTTGCCATTACTTACACCTGGTGATTGCAAAAACATGAGGCATTTTGGCAAGGAGTTACTTAATACTTGCTCATTCCCTCCAGCGGTCTATAGAAAGATGACAAGTACTTTACACTGCCACCTGTACAGGGAGTTATACTGAAAACAGGTAGCTCCTGGAGAGCACCAGTTTGTCATTACACTCCTTTGTGGCACGTGGACAGACATACAGAAACCTCCCCTCTTTGCACCACAAGAAACTGGGAGGAATGGCTTCACACCTCTTCCAGATCACACCATCGCCAGCAGAAAGGCTGCTGTTGGACTAAAGTAGTCTCCTCCTCCTCATCGGGACACTAAGAAACGCTTCCAAGGTATTCCCAGTTCTTCTAGACTTTGTTGAAGCACAACTGGGCACCAAATTTTTGTATCTCACTCAATGGAGGAAAGAACTAAACCATCTACATATTACATGTTGCCTTCTCTCCCTTTTCAATTTCCCCAAGTTCCCACGTACTGTCCATACACTCAGTAATATTTCTATCCCTCATATACATGAATCCCTTGCAGTGAGGAAGAAGGAGAGCAGAATAAGAAAAGCAAACATGAGTCACATGGGACCTTACCATTTCCAGTGCTCAAACGGACACCTCCCAAAAAAATATTACTGGAGAGTGACTCCTTGTCCCACACAGTCAGTTCTAGACAGGCGTTACGTATATCCCTTGAATTCAAGCCACTGAAAGCAAAGGTATGATTCCACTGGGGGTTCACGCTCTTTTTTATTATGGGAGTTTTGTGTTTTGTAGCTTTGCTGTCATCTGGGAGAAGGTACCTGGGAGATAGGAAAAAGGAAAATTGAATATGTAGATGGGATGTCACATAATATTCACAAAGAACTACAATCATGTAGAGGCTCAAATAGGAACAAGACCCCATTTCCCCACTGTTACCAAATTAAGCATATACCTGAAGTGCCTATTTTGCATTTGTGCTCCATTTGTTCTTATAGTTACAATGTCAATCATCACCAGCAGAAACTGAAATTAGGTCTCCTTGCCCCATGCCTTGGGTCTTAACCACGAACTTTTTCTTTCAGTGAGGCTAAATACGGACAGGTTCATAAAAATGTCGGCTAGAAGGAGCCTCTGGAGTCACCTAGTCCAGTCTTGCTCTCAAAGCAGGACTGCAGGTCCTCCAGAAAGAAATGGACATGACTGATAAGGAGGTTAGCATTATTAATTTGAGTTGCCGAACTCCCCTACTGAGTGCAGAAACACTAATGCTATAAAGTCTGACAAGCTTTTCACATTTTACTTTTAGTGGAGAATTCCTTTAATGAAACTAAGCAAACTTAATACTCTTGTTTCAAAATCAGAGGTCTGTACAAATTTTCATACTCTGTACCTTTACCTCCTTCAGCAAAGCTAATGGCATATCTATGTGGTTGCACATAAATACTAAAGGATCAGACATACAAATTATATCACTAGACCTTGATGAGGATTCCTGTACAGGCTTTTACTTGACAATAAACATGAGCTAGTTTACTACAGTGGGCTAATCTGTGTCAAATTATCTCAAGCTAACAGTGCAGATTAGACCACTGCAGCACCTCAACTGGTTCTCGCCAACTTGATTATGCATTTAGCCATGACATATGACAGACCAACAGTCCAAGGAAAACAGACTCCTCTTCCACTGTACTGAATAGTCCATGTCAGTAACAGCAGACACCACTAATTAAAGATAGTCTGGAGAATTATTGGCCACGCATTGCTACTGCTAATGTAAAAAGGCTTCGACAACATTTTCTCCCTGCAGTCTGTTGCGAGCTCCAGTGCGATCAGACAGTCTATTTTCAGTAAAAGGAAATACCCTCACATATACCAGGAAGAGAGATGGCATGGGAGAACAAATACATAGGAAGAATAGCTCAAGCTTTTTCTACGTGGAGTGTGTAAGCTTAGTGATAGTTTGAAGCACACTACAAGATCAAGACAAATTCTCAGCTCCACCAAGGAATTAAAAGCAGGATGTTTTCTATGGTCACCATTTAGTAACAACACTCAAACCATTACTAATGAACTGGAGCGTATCTAAAAAATCAGCAATTCTGACAGCTAGTATTGAAAGCAAAAACTGGCAAAGAAAAGTGTTTTAAGCTATCCATTATTTCCCAAATTTAACATTGCAAAAGCATAACTTACATTTATGAAAAATCCAATATAATGAGGCATGCAGGAGTATGCTCATTTTATTCAAACACAAGCATATCTTATATGTAGCATTTTCTATATAGTCTGGATTTTGACTGTCCAACACAAAATGTTGCTTATCTAATAAAAATGTACATATATGTCATACTATATACATTTTTACATACCCACATGCATACAGGCATATAAGTGACACAGACCTTAAATTTTTCAAAATGATGCATCTTTAAAATCAAACCTGAAAGCCATCAGAGCAGAATCTTTAAACATCTTCTGTCAAAGAATAGTAAATGTTAACGAGACACAGTTAGAGTTAAGACACTATGTTTGAAGTCAGTGATACACTTCCTGGGAACCCTCAGGGTTTAAATGTGCTCCTTGACACTGTACTGCATGCCAAAGAGCTTTCCCAATTAAGCACTAGGAAAAAAAAACCCAAAACTATTTACAGTGTAAGAGAGAAAGATCTTGTCTCATTTAGCATATTTATCCGAATGAAAACAGAGTTTCCTCACACACACAATGAGTTTTCTCTTTCTGCATGTTTCAGGTGACATCCATTAGAAAGAACCTCAGCTTAATGGAGCATGCCAACTTTTGTAGGTGCTATTTGCAGTTTTACAAGGAATCCAAACAGACACTTGTATCTTCCTGAAAACAAGTTTCTTATTCAGGACGTAGTCTGGCTATTTCTCTTAGTAAAAAATATGTACTGTTTCAATTTCCTTAAAACGTAAATGTCACCGTCAGATCAGGTATCATCTCCAGTGTGAGAGCCCTAATTTACAACTTCTTGCCTTCAGGAGAGATGAATAATCGCCCATCTCTCTCTTCTGTCTCAAGGGAAGTGTTTTATTAACACACGTTATATTCTATAACAGCGTACACATTAGCACACTGGATACTTACGTACGAATGGTTCTGGTTCTTGACTGAGTAGTATTTAAATACGGTTGTATTTAACCACTGGGACAATTCGTACCTCTCTGCCCTTATCCCACAGCATTCTTCATTTCACCATACCATTCCGAAGTGCCAGTTACTTTTCAGGACTGACACTCCATACACATATATACAGATATATTGAAAAATCTGGGTCAGCCAAAATATGATTCAGTGCAGCCATTAAAAAAATGGGGAGAAAAAAACCACAGACCCTTTCACGAAAGTGTCAGATGTGCCTCCTGATTTCACCGCTGTTAAATTCTTTGCTTCTTTGATGAGCACTTCTAATATACCTCCAGATGGCATGTGAGAGTCTCCCTTTTTTCCTTTTTTAGAGCTCTTCTTTCCTATACACAGAACAGAGTTGCAACATCATCATCAGAAATTATCTATACACTGCAAGACTGATTTGGAAATGTAAGTCATCTTGGCTAGATTCTTTCACTCATTTCCTACAATGGGATTAAAATATTTCTTATAAGGAGATTCTGATTCTCTATGGGTAGAGAAACTAATAAGGCAGGGGCAGAAAAATCACTCCATCTTTGATAAAGAGCTTGACCATGTAACTAGCTAGTCCTTCCTGGACATAACTGGATGCCCTATCTGAAGTTGTTTCTGGATACAAGTATTTGTGGATTACTGTGCTGAACACAAAGAACTGCATATCCTGTAAGTCCTACCTTCTTGTCAGAATCCACTTCCACCACTGCTGCTAAGGCATCCCTCCACCACAAGCAAGGTATAAAACCTCTGTCCCAAAGCTTAAAATGCAGAAATACACCGCATATATTCCATGTGTAAGGATGCAGTGCTCCTCAGAGACTGTGACAAAGGACACAGTGCGCACTGACACACTACTGCTTTTGAACAGCAGCATGAGGACACATGTACTTGCTACTGCTGCAGATTCTAAGAGGCTTATCAGCAGGGATCACACACACTGACTCAGGCTGAAAATATCAGAAAAAAAAGATCAGAAGTGATGTTAAAATGCACTAATTTAAAAAAAAAAAAAGCAGATAGCATGTATCTGGACTTTTCAGACATCAATTAGCTTTTAAGAGAGAAAAGCTTGGAATTACTGTTAGCAGAGGCAATATCATCTGTCAAAAAAAGAAAGAAAAAGAAAAAAAGTTTAATACATCTATCAAATCCTAATGCTAACAAGCAATTCTGTCACTAAGACAGTGTCTGGTATATCCATGTACACTCAGGTGCTACCCAGTGATTGCTCTCATAGAATCATAGAATTGTCTAGGTTGGAAGAGACCTTTAAGATCATCCAGTCCAACCATCAATGTAATACTGCAAGAACCACCACAAAACCATGTTCCTAAGCACCATGTCTACCTGTCTTTTAAATACCCCTGGGGATGGTGATTGAACCACTTCCCTGGGCAGCCTGTTCTAATGTTTGATAACTCTTTCCGTGAAGAAATTTTTCCTAATATCCAATCTAAACCTCCCCTGGTGCAACTTGAGGCCATTTCCTCTTGTCCTATCACTTGTTACTTGGGAGAAGAGACCGACCCCTACCTCTCTCCAACCTCCTTCCAGGTAGTTGTAGAGAGCAATAAGGTCTCCCCTCAGCCTTCTTTTCTCCAGACTAAACCATCCTAATTCCTTCAGCTGCTTTTCATAAGACATGTTCTCCAGACCCTTCACCAGCTTTGTTGCCCTTCTCTGGACACGCTCCAGCACCTCAATGTCCCTCCTATACTGTGGCGCCCAAAACTGAACACAGTACTCAAGCTGCGGCCTCACCAGTGACAAGTATAGGGGGTCAATCACCTCCCTAGTCCTGCTCAGCACACTACTCCTGATACAGGCCAGGATGCTGTTGGCCTTCTTGGCCACCTAGGCACACTGCCAGCTCATATTCAGCCGGCTGTCAACCAATACACCCAGGTCTTTTTCTGCCAGGCATCTTTCCAGCCACTCTTCCCCAAGCCTGTAGTGCTGCATGGGGTTGTTGTGACCCAAGTGCAGGACCCGGCACTTGGCCTTGTTAAACCTCACACCATTGGCTTCAGCCCATCAATCCAGCCTGTCCAGATCCCTCTGTAGGGCCTTCCTACCCTCAAGCAGGTCAACACTCCCGCCTATCTTGGTGTCGTCTGCAAACTTACTGAGGGTGCACTCAACCCCCTCATCCAGATAGTTGATAAAGATATTAAACAGAACCGGTGCCAGTACTGAGCCCTGGGAAACACCACTTGTGACCAGCCACCAACTGGATTTAATTCCATTCACCACCACTCTTTGGGCCTGGCCTTCCACCCAGTTTTTTTACACAGCGAAGAGTATGCCCATCCAAGCCATGAGTAGCCAATTTCTCCAGGAGAATGCTGTGGAAAACTGTGTCAAAGGCTTTATTAAAGTCTAGGTAGACAACATCCGCAGCCTTTCCCTCATCCACTAAGTGGGTTACCTTGTCATAGGAGGACATCAGGTTAGTCAAGCAGGACCCACCTTTCATGAACCCATGCTGACTGGGCCTGATCACCTGGTTGTCCTGCATGTGCCATGTAATGGCACTCAGGATGATCTGCTACATAACCTTCCTTGGCACCGAGGTCAGACTGACAGGCCTGTAGCTCCCTTGATCCTCCTTCTGGCCCTTCTTGTAGATGGGCATCACATTTGCTAACCTCCAGTCAACCGGGACCGTCCCGGTTAGCCAGGGCTGCTGATAAATCTTTCATTTCAGATTATAGCTGTTCCTCATGCTACTACAATGCAAAGAGTAGTAACTATTTTCCCCTGTTCATTTTTAATGAAAATAATGGCTTACCCTAAAGAATTCAAATAATATTTTACAGAACTGAATGACAGCAGTAATACAGTAAAACTGAGCAGAGGTTAAGCGGTGTGAAAAAATTGAAAACAAAGAGATAGGTAACCTTAAGGATAATTAAGCATGAACAAATAAGTGAAGTTTATTATTTCGATCAGCTACACATTGCATATGACTAGCTGAACAAAGAACACAGAGTATGACGTAGACAATTTATTTCTACGTGGCTGTCCTCGATCATGTTATCTAATGTCTCAATTTTTTTTTTAATTAGGTCACAGCCATGCATCAACACTTGACTCCACACTCCTCTTCCCTTCAAGTTCAATATAAGAGAAGAGGATGGAGCAGGAGAAACACACGGTTCAGAATTTCCACCGATAAAGACAATCAGTATATTTAAGTATGATTTCAATCTTCACTAATACCATTACTTCACCCTAAGCGAATATTTTTAATACTCAGAGGGATGTTATCATAAGCTGCCATTAATGTTTGTTTTACCTTGAAACTGCCCTAGAGGAAGCATTAGGTTTCTGTCTGGGGGAATGTAACGTAAGACAACTGTCAGTTCTCCTTTATATTGAAGCCCAACATCTGTGAAAACCTCCACCTGAAAAATAAAAAAACAAACAAACAGACAGACAGAGATCCAGCTAAGGTCAAGCATTCACCTTCTCCTTTTGATTCTAATTTTGTTGTACCCATATAGTGTTTGAAACACTTCTTAAAAGTATCAAGACACACCAGCCCATTTTCAGATAATTAGACATTCCAGATTGAATGCAGTCACATTTTAGAAAACTTTATGAGCCAGGGAATGCAAGCACTCAGGAGAATAAAGCTACTTGGCATTTGACACTCTTGAGTGAACACATACAGGAGAGAAATATCTAGCATAAATAAGTGAAGCATACAAACAGAAAAAACCCTTGAACTTATTTCTGGACATATAAAAGGCAGCTAATTTAAGATGACATGCAGCCCGTATTTCCTCCAGTTGGGATTTTACACCATAATTCGTTTCATATATTTTAGAAGAGTCACTCGTGAGTCACTCATGGAATGGAGATGTGGGGAACCAGGGTGGGGGAGAAGAGCAGAGTCCAGCTCTGAAATAGAAAAACTTCTTGAAAACTGTTATTGCCAGTATTCTTGTCCTTTTCTACACAGCTACTATTTCTGCATCTTTTTGTTCTAGAAATGTTTGAATTTTGCCCAGAAATAACGCATTCAGTACTCTTCAGAGCATCCTTGTTAAAAGAACATTAGGCCTTCACTGACATGTGCTGAACTTCCATTCCCATTGTAAGTTGGAAACTAAATTTTAAAAACAATAGATGCAACGCAAAGAGAACATGGTGTGTCAGTTCAAACTGACTTCCAGAAAAATAAAGGGCAGTGAAGAACAAGTCTTGTAGATTCACATTAGAGATCAGGTCTATGCTAACCTTGCTCAGTGATGTCCACTAATGGAGGTGGGACTACTCAGACGCTTGCATTTCTGTACATGCTTCAGTGCTTAGGTTTGGGTGCAAATAAATCTTCCTGTGATTCATCACAGTGACAAAGCACACGTATTAAGAGACAGTGCCCTGGAGTGCTAAGACACACACACCAATGTACCACACAGCTTTTAGAGAAGTGCTTATAAATGAATGTCTGTCTGATCAGTGACAGTATTTCTCTGAGATGCATTCAGCATGTTTCCTGACTCCCCAGGAAGGTCAAAATTCTATTAGCAAGAGAAAACAGAACCAAAAAACCCCACCAGACCTGCATTATGGCGATATGCACAGAGTCAGCACTGCCTTTATATCATAGACTCCAGGCTAAGGCACTAACCATGTTTAATGGGGCTAAGGTTGTTTGTACACGAGGATGGGACAGGGAACAAAGCAATTTTAGTCATAACAACATGGTCCTTTTGTAACTCTGAAGCACTTTTACAGCAACGCAGACATTCCTGCACTGACTCTGAGAAATATGGTCCTGTTTCCACCACTGTCTGATGCCAGCTGCTACAACAGAGAACAGAAGAAAACCTGTAGTAAACCACTGTGGAATAATTTGCAGATGACACCAAATTAAGTGGCAGTGTTGATCTGCTTGAGGGTAGGAAGGCTCTGCAGAGAGATCTGGACAGACTGGATAGATGGGCTGAAGCCAACTGCATGAGGTTTAACAAGGCCAAGTGCCGGGTCCTGCACTTGGGTTACAACAACCCCAGGCAACGCTACAGGCTTGGGGAGGAGTGGCTGGAAAGCTGCCCGGCAAAAAGGGATCTAGGGGTCCCGGTGGACAGCCAGCTGAACATGAGCCAGCAGTACGCCCAGGTAGCCAAGAAGGCCAATGGCATCTTGGCCTGTATCAAGAATAGTGTGGCCAGCAGGAGTAGGGAAGCGATCGTGCCCCTGTACTCAGCGCTGGTGAGGCCGCAGCTTGAGTACTGTGTTCAGTTTTGGGCGCCACAGTATAGGAGGGACATTGAGGTGCTGGAGCGTGTCCAGAGAAGGGCAACAAAGCTGGTGAGGGGTCTGGAGAACATGTCTTATGAAAAGCAGCTGAAGGAATTAGGATGGTTTAGTCTGGAGAAGAGAAGGCTGAGGGGAGACCTTATTGCTCTCTACAACTAC